>SNQJ01S0076190.1:33235-63731 GCA_010110895.2 Picea sitchensis | reverse complement strand
CTCGCCCAAGGAGTAAAGAAAAATCCAAGGGGTCTTGGACTACCATGACATCAATAAAGACAATTTTCCCTCCCAAAGTTACAGGAAACCGAGGAAGGGTCCCTAAAGGTTGACTAGTTCTTTTGTTAAAATCTAACAGATTTTGTGTAACCGGCGCAAGTGGAGGACAACCCAAATCTTGCCAAGAAAAAGAGGACAAAATACTAACAGACGAACCTTCATCTATGAGCATCTGAGGAACATCTCGACCACAAACCTGTACGGTAATCTGGAAAGGAATGGGAGAGGGAAGATGAGGTCCAGTTAGCACACCCCAATCAAAATGGATGGCCTCATTACTTGGAAGGGGTCCTACGAGAGAAGGAGGAATACCCCTCGGCATAGAAGATTCTGTATCAACGAGAAAAACATGGGCAGTATCGGGTTTACTCTCTAGCGGGAGAGTAGGATCGACCGATGATGAGTTCAGATCGACCACTTGGGTTTCATTCTCCAGGGGGAGAATGGGGTCGACAGGTGGAAAAAGATCGACCACTTGGGTGACACTCTCTAATAGGAGAGTGGGATCGACCGAGGATGGGATCGGATCGACCTCTTTAGTTTCGCTCTCTGAGGGGAGAATGAGATTGACCAAGGATGGTATCGGATCAACCACTTTTTCAACTGGTTCAACTAAGGATGTGACTAGATTGACCACATGGTCAACCAGATTGACCAGCGAAGGGACCAGAGTGATCATTCCATCAACTATTGGAGGGTTGAGAGAAATCTTACGGTAAGCAACTGGAAGTTGAGGTTGTGAAACAGTCATGTCTTCCAGTAATTTAGAGGCTTCGTCCATACAAGGACAAAGGTGAGTGAGATGACTCCCTTTGCATAACATGCATGAGAACTTGACTCTACTTTTATTCTTCCCAACGGTATCATGACTAGTTGACGGGAGGTCATCAACATGTTGTTCAGAGGCTGACGACATGGGTTGGCGAGGATGTGTAAACCATACTTCTATAACCTTGGGTAGACCAGGGAAATCCTTAAGAAGATGACTACCCTTACAAAGCCTGCAAGGGTACTTGGGCTTACGGGTTGTTTGGGTGATCTTGACATCATCAACACTCCCAACACAACTAACAGTAATTGGTTGTTTTCCAACATGTTTGACAATGGTTGGAGGTTTTGACCCTTGTTTATCTTTCTTCTTCTTAATCTTTCTTTTCTTCTTCTTCTTATTCACAGGGTTACTAGCTTCAGAACTTTCACTCGATGAAGAATATGAAACAGGAGGAGACCTCACAAGTGAAGAAGGTGAAGAAGATATTACTGGTGAAGACGGTGAAGGATCAACATGAGGTTGATGCTCTTGGGGGGAAGTGATTACGACCAAAGAACTTACTGCATTTGGGATTACCTGAGTAGAAAACAACCATACCGATAATCCAATTGTGAGACCTGGAAGGCTCAAAGTAGCGATGTGAGGAGGACCAATGTTTCCGTAAGTAGGAAAAACAAAAGGTTCCCCTAGAGTAGAGGTTCCTTCATTGGTCATTTCAGGAATGGACGCCATGAAGAACAAAAATCCAATCAAGAGTCTGCTAGGGAAAACAAACAACACACGCTAAAAATCTAGGAAGCAAGCAAACAAGGAAAACCTTCTTACAATGAGCACACTAGTTGGTGATGAAATCCAATGTCGCGGGAACAATGTAAGAAGGGGCTGAGATATTGTGGGTGGAAAAGTTACGTTGACGACCTACTTAACGGACTTACACCCTGGTGCAAGCTCCCACACATAATCGTGGGTATACCCTCAAGGGGCAGGAGTGAGTTTGGACAACGTCGATTCCAGTGCCGTGAAGACTTGCCCCTCCACGGTCACCTCGTGTAAGAACCTAGTGAGATAGGCCACTAAAGTTACCAACTCACAGTCAACCTTTGGGTGGGTACATTCGACAATCCAGTCTGAATGTAAGGGTGGGGTATCTAGCCCAAAATCAGTTTGAAAGGTTTCCTCTCATCATTGTGGGTATGCCTCTCAAGCGACCCTATTACGCGTAATCTCTACAACAAGACCAACAAGCAGGGTGAGTAACTTTCTGCTAGTCTCACTGCGACCTTGTGATTGACCCTTTTGTTAGAAGGGCTTCCCGGGACAAAATGTAATAAGTGGATTAATTAGCTCCTAACTCAAGATTCTATGTTTGTTTTGCAACTTTGGAAAGTTATCTTTGACTATTCCAAAGCCTACAACTAATCTAATGTAGGTTTTCTACCAAAAGATAAAAATGTCTAATCATTTTAGTGCTTCATTTATGGCTGTTGTTACTCAAGAGAAAATGGCATGGACAATATGGTGTTTGACCAACTCGAAAATCAATAAAGATATGAAGATGCAATCTTTCATTTTAAATTAAACTATGCTACAAGAAGGAGAAAAATTTATCATTCCCATATGCATAGATGTCCCAAAATATATTAAACTCATCAATATCAAGATTCTCAATAAATGAAGGTCTTGAACACCAATGAACATCCACGTGAACTTCCTTTTTATAAAAGGTTTTTACAAGGAAAATGTAACTTCTTTTCTCGGAAAAGTTCTTCTCCCTTCTCTCTTCAAGAAATCAGGCCGACCCCTTCTGGAAGGAAACATATAGGTTTACATGCATTAGGTCATAGAGATGATGAAAATAATGTGTAACGTGAGGGATGATAGGATGAACTATGAGCCAGTAGAGTACCCAAACAAGAAAATAATTACGTCCCGTTGAAGATGGGATCTACATCACTTACAATAATCTTTGGAAGCTGCCATGTAGCTTTGAATTTTTTCCATGAATGTGGTGGCAACTAAACTAGCTTTGAAAGGATGAGAGTGCACAAAGTGTCATTACTTGAGTACGTCTATCAACAATTATCATGATGACACTCTTTCCTTAGGACTTTGGTAACCCTGTGATTAATCCATGGAAACCTCCTCCAGTCATGACAGGATGGAAAATGGTTGTAAAGCACGGGGTCTTAATTGTTTCCACCTTATTTTTTTGGCAAACCAAGCGTTTTTCCACAAACCTGTATATCCAGTTTAAAGGCCATCCCAAAAAAATCCTTCTTGACTCTATGGCAGGTTTTTCAAAAATACCAAGTGCCCTCCCTCTGGAGAGGTGTGCAATTCCAATAGTACCTTTGTTTTGAGGTTAGGAGTTCTTACATAAATATATAAGCGATCATTTACCATGGTGAATCATTTTTCCAATGTAAAATGTATCGATGCACTAGAATCTGCTACCAACCTTTGAATGAGAGTCCACACTTTTCTTCATTCTTCCATTTATCCCTTGCTTCTATTATCCAATCGGGTTGGATGATCAAGATAACATAGAAAGGCCTCAACATCTTCATCGTTTCTTGAGAGTGCATACGCCACAACATTTTTGCTTCCCCTTTTTATAGAAGGATTTCAAAATCATAACCCAATATATTGGTTACCCATTTTGTTGTTCTTCTAAAGATAGTCTTTGTTCAAAGTATTTAAGACTATCATGATTTGTTTTTTTTTTTTTTTTTTTTTTTTTTTTTTTTTTTTTTTTCAATGCATGTAGTGTTGACATCATTTACTTCTCATAAATGGATTTGTGTAAGTCCTTTCCCTTGGTGGTCGAGCTTTCCAAAGCTAGGGGCCTTCCTTATTGCATTAGGACAACACCAATTCCATTTCTCGAGGGCATCACATTCCACAATAAAAGGTTTTTTGAGAAGTCTAGTGTGGTTAAGACAAGAGCTTTACACATCCACCTCTTTAGAACTTGTTCAAAGATTTAGTTTCCTTTGGAGTCCATGAAAATGAATCCTTCTTAGTTAGTGTCATTAAAGGTCTTTGCTATTTTCCATAGTTCTGAACAAACTTCTTGTTAGTAACACATCAAACCCAAAAATCCTCAAAGATTCTTCAATCTTTTGGGAATGCAGCCAATTACATCCTGGCCTTATATTGTTAGGGTATGCAGTACCTTCATGAGATACAATAGCGACTAAATGCTCTACCTCCTTTACTTAGAAACATTTGGATGGTTTGTATAGTTGTTGCTCCTTTAGTAGTTATATCACCATGTCAACATGTGGCACATGATTCTCCCAAGACTTGCAATAGATTAATATATCGTAAAAAATACTAACACAAATTTCCAAAGAAAGGGCTTGAAAATGGAATTCTCAACCCTTGGAATGTGGAAGGTGCATTTGTAAGGCAAAGGCATGACCAAAATTTATAATGGCCTACGAGTTGATATTGTTTTGGGATATCTTCTTCCTTCATTCTGATAGATGATACCACCCTGAATGGAGATCCAATTTTTGAAATAGATTGCTCCATGTAGTTCATCTAACAATTCATCAATGATAGGAATGGAAAACTTATCTTTAATAGTGATCTTGTTGAGCTCTCTATAATCACGACTTATCATAAAAGCTAGAGTTATCTTTCTTGAATACCATTACCACTAGTGCAGAGTAAGAAATTTGGCTAGGTCTAGTAATTCCAACCTCTAACATCTCTTCAACCGTGTGTTTCCTCTTTTGAGCATTATGGGTTATCTGTATGGGCTGATGTTAGAAGGAACACTCTCAGAATTAGGTGAGATTTCATGATCATGATTTCAAGTGGGTGGGGAGACCTTTGGGGAATATCTTCAAATGCTGGAATTCTTATCAATGATCCTTTGGAGATCTTGAGGAATAGATGGCTTAGATGTTTGAACATCTAGTGAGCATAGTTATTGCAATAATGCCTTGATGCCCTTTTTTTCAATAATTTTGTCATGCTATTAGAGATTATCCACTTCACAGGGTTTCCCACATTGATACCTCTTAACTCAATTTCTTTTCCTTTATTAGAAAATTTCATGAAAGCACGTTCTTGAAAATTAAAATCCATTGTTCTAATGATTGTAACCATTGGAACACTAATTACAACTATCTTGCACCACCCATGGGTATAACAATCATTGGACTATTCATTACATATTACCCCATAGTAAGATTGATCTTGTTTAATTTTTCTAAGAAATTGATAGTTCCTCATCTGATCATTACTTGAAACTCGCTTGGGATATACAAAGCAATTGAGATCTTTGGCTAATTTATAGTGAATGAAATTATGATACTTCCAGAATCAATGGGACTATTGTTTTCTTTTGATGTATCAACTGATGTGAGGGTTTGAGGAGTGCTAATTCCGACCAATGCATTACGATATCGTGGAGTCAACTCTTGAGGCCAATTGCTTCTCGTTTTCATCTTGAGATGGTTCTTGTTCTTGTTCTTCTTCCTCTTCACAATCTATGTAGAATAATTTCTTCTCACCACTGCCAGTCCTTATTATTTTCTTTGTCACAATTAAAGCATAAACCTTTTTGCTTTCTTTCCTCCAATTGTTGAGGTGTCAACCTTGTAGGTTGAGGTGTTTTATAATAAGGAGCATTGTTCTTTCTATAGATGTTAGGATTGGTCCTTTAGTAGCCATAACCATATTTTACTTTCAACATTTCTTGCCACCTTAAATGCATTCTCCAATGATTTAGGTTCCCAAAGCCAGAACCTCATGTTGAATGTTATCCCTTTAAAAGTTCCTATGAATACATCAATAAAGTGCTCATCTGGAATATTGGTTACCTTTATATTCAATCTTTGGAAGTTCTCAATGTGCTCAGGTAGTGAACCCTTTGCTTGAGATTTATCAATTGGCTAAAGAAGGTATTGCTCCTTGTATCCTCATGAGTGTGCTATCATTTCTTCCATTGAAAATTGTCCAAGTGATGAGTGATTTGTGAGAAAAAAAATACATCGATACCATACAAATTGGTGGGGTTCTAAATATATAAGGAAACAATTCATACCTTTTGTGTATGTGGCACATTTGGAGATCAAAAGAATTGCTCCATCCCCGGAAGTATCCATGTGATTGGGTCCTTGCCATCAAACTTCCTCCTATCAATCTTAGGAATCTCGCGATTTGGTGTTCAAACCAAAGTTGGAGTTTCTCCATTCTTGATTCACCCCTTCTTGTGTCTCATCATGAATTTCATGGGATGCATTTTCGATTCGGTGTCTTCTCTGTTACAATTTTTTTTCAATACTTTCATGATCTCCTTTTAAACCCTCCATCATCATCTCTTGTAGTTCATCTTTTGTTACTATCTTCTTTGTAAATCATTTATGTCCCTACACATTTCTTCACCTTCATCAAAGAGTCCGTGGGATTTTTTTGGAGGCTTGTTTGGCCATCATCTCTTGTAGTTCATCTTTTGTTACTATCTTCTTTTGTAAATCATTTATGTCCCTACACATTTCTTCACCTTCATCAAGAGTCCAAGTAGGATTTTTTGGAGGCTTGTTTGGTGTAGAAGTTCCCTTTTTGGGTGGCATGTTGGTCAAGTATCACTTTTGAACCTTGATTTTGAGGTGGTTCTACTAGAAAATATTTATTCTATTGTATCTCCCAAGTTTTGGCCCTTTTGGGTATGAAGATTTATTTTATGTAGTTCTATGATATTTATTCTCTTCAATGCCACAGGTCTGATCAAAATTGGATGTGCCAAGTGGAATTTGCGGTAACTTCCCCACAACTTGCCTATTTTTGGCCTTTCCAGGAGATCTCACTTGTATAGCGTGCCCCGCACCAAATAATTGATATACAATTCTAAAACTCACACCAAAAATACTACCGACTGTCCATTATCCAATGAAACTAGTCCCACTCCATTTGGATACTCTAGGAAGAATTTATGATTGTTTTACCTGGAACACCTTCTTGAGACTAGTCAATAGGACTAGTCAGATACCCTATCTTACACAAGGTGTATCTACAAATTTAAGATGACTCGGAAGATAAAAGTTTTACCACATATACCTTACTAATTTATGTAAATAGTCTCTGGAGATTAGGGTCTGAAACGTTACAAAAACGTTTTTATAGCGAAAATTCTGCAATGACTCAGTTCAAGATGATTCCAGAACCCTATCTTGTACCGGATGTATATCTGAAATTATAAGGACTCAGGAGCTACATTTTGAACCCAACGTACCTTGATACGTATAATAAATATCCTCCAAGTCGTTCCTTCTGAAACGTTGTATAAAAAAAGTTATAGAAAAACTGCCAAGGTGTCTTAGATGTAGAAGCGAAACCCCAAGACCTTGAGCTTTGATACCATATGTTAAGAACCAAATATCAATATAGCATAGAAAAACCTCAGAAAAAGTAATCAATGCCTTGAAAAAGAGATAATTTTAGATAATAAGCCTCTTTGAAGGGGAAACCTCCTTTTACCCCACTTAAATGTTCAAGGATAAGATGATTCAAAATGAAAATGTCTCCTTGGTATATATAGGAGACTAGGATGTATAATTACAACTAATGGCCTAAAGTCGACATAAATAAAATAACATTACTAATATAATATGCCCCAATTAAGGGGTAATGAGCCAATATTAGGGCTTAACAAATAATCATCCCAGAGGTAGTTCCAATAGGTTCCCCACTCATGGAGTCATGGTCAGCTCATTTTTAACATGGCTGTTCCATTTGTCCTCCCACAATCAATATAAAATATTATGTTTTCATAGAAGTGTCATAGTCAAATAGTTAGTTGGGTCAAATCAGATCTCTGCCCAACAGTCATAATAATTAATTACAATTATTAAATTCGAAATTCGGAATTGCCATAAAAGACAAAAATTTTCCAAATTCGAATTTACTAAAAACGGACTAATTTTCCAACAAATTTAAATTTAAAAAATACTTTATTTTGGGATGTCACAGAAGTGTTTACATCATCCCTTCCTACAAGGTTCTGCTACAAGATTCTCTTAAACCTCTAAGAGCTCCACATGCTCTCTATCCGAAGTCCTCTAGTTGTAATGATGTTATCAATTCCTTCTTTGCTACTTGCATTCGTAATTTCTCATAACCATAATTAAATTTAAAATATCAGATTGAATACCTACAAGATCTATTCATGATATAGTCTCCCACATTCAATGCACTTGAATGGATAACTCCCTATCACAATGCCTCTGCAACTATCTCATGTACTCTTATGTACATGCTCCCTCTGGATCGACTCAATCCTCTATTGGCTGCAATCTTCTGTTGTAAATTTCCACTACATAGGAAAATTAAATTTCCCGCTATGATACTAAAAATGATGACCTCCCAACATGTTATTCCCTTAGGTGTAGAATTATAAACTAAAATTATGTTGCAGCTACAAACTTGAGATGCATTTAAATCTAATGCGTGGACCCAAATTTCCTACTTTAAGATAGATCAAAATTATCTATGTTTATGCAGCTTTAGCTTTTGGGGCGCGAAGATTTCATTTCGGTCTCGAATTCTCCCTTAAAAATTTTTTAGTAGTATTTTTTATCTCGCTAGTCTATCGACGCTCAAAACCAAATGCTCATTCTCTTAAGCTCTATAACCTTGCGCTAAAACTCAAATTTCCAACTCATTTCGCTTGTTTGGTGACCATGCACCATGAACACGATTGAACTCGTCAGGGATTAATTCATCTTTCATTCTTCATCATTGATCGTCATAAAATGGATGATCTTGATTTATTGTCAGAGTGCGGAATCAGACTCCAATGAAATTCCTCTCCTTTTAGACCCCGAAAACTTGTACAATTTCCACCATTGATATATTCCTCCATGTAATCACAAACTTTGTTTGGATTTCTCCTATCAAAGTTCTCTCTCTATGCACTCCTTTGGCCTCTGACTACTAGAACATATTCCATCATTTATAGTTAATATCTACAATCCCCAACTCTTTAATTTTCACTTTCGTTGCACCAGGTATTCATCTATCAAATTGCATATTCCTGCCACATGTCACCTTTACACTCATGAATCCAACTTCCATGTGTCACTTACTCATTCGTGCACCTCACTGCAACATGTCCACTTGTAATTTTATAATTCCATTTGTCCACTTCAGGAACACTTGATTTCTCCACCCAGAATTAATCTACACTATTGATTGAAGTCCTTCGTCGAAGTATTATCCATGCTTCAACTCCAAAGGATTAATTATGAAAGCCTTGATGTTCTCAGTTAGGATGTGATATTAGAACTTAGTTTTTTCATTGATATATATCCTCGAGTTGATCCTCATCTCCAATCGCTCTACACTCTATCAGAGTATCCCTCTAACTCTGCACTCCGATAATATATACTTCGATAACTCTAAATAATACTCATCGTCGATCTGGGTAAGCATCCACTTTCAATATAATATCAACCATTCATTCCTTAACACACACAACTCAGGCTTGCTCCAGTCGATCAACGATCATACTTTATTCTTTGTCCTGATTGGATGACCATTGTTCCTCCTCACCTACAAAGGGTTTCTACCACCAGTTCTTGTTTGCACACATACTATAGGTTGACTCAATTAGGGACTTAACCGACTTGTTATCTCATTGGGGACATTGATCTCTACTATGATCGATGGTCGATTTGATCAATTTCTCCTCTTATATGAGGATTTAATAAGGCTTCATACAGAACCTACACACATGATTTAGGAAAGAACTTATCACTATTAAATTATAATGCCTCCAACATTCAGTCTTGCAAATATTTAAAACACACAACAATACACAAAGGTATTCAAACATATAATTTCATATAACACTAGAAATATAGTGATTCCACTATTCAATTGTACACATACTTTACATAAGGTTTACATAAGGCCTCTCTCCTCCGATGTCCTTGAAAATCTCATTCTATGACTTGATTTCCTCATTTGATGGCCTCTCCTTTAATGCCTTTTTACTTACAACATTTATACAATAAGGATTCTGGACTAGAATTTGTTCAGATCCATAAAATCCTCACTTATCGTCCCTAGGATCCTTCAGATCCACAAATTTCTCTAAAGATATATAACTTACCCCTAATATCTCTCTAAATCCTCCCAATTCTCGAGATATTATTAATCAATAAAAATCTAGCTACAATAATATATTCTCAACCAAATCTCAACCCTACACATCCTTATAGAATTCCATAAAACATAGGAATTTCAACAATTAAACAATTAAATACAAGACCCCCTTAGGTCTAGTCAAACTAAGTTGTTTAGGAGGGAAAATGATCCTGCGTCATTAGTTATTCCACAACATCCTAGATTTGTGTGGAAGGCCCTAGGACCTTCTCCATGGGAGGAATCTCTAGGAAACCTCCTTATCGAAATAGAGTTGCATCTAGAGAGCTTGAAGTAGATATTTCAATTGTAGTGAATGAAACATCCCACTAATCACTAGAGGCACAAGGAAGTCCATGACCTTCTCAGGGAGAAGTTAGTAGGGGAAGGGGTTCTAGGGGAAGGAACTCATTTCAAAGACCTTCATAGAGAAATGTGCAGGTTCCACCTCGTGTTATGTGTTGGGAGTGTGGAGGGCCCCATTACCAGCGTGACTATCTAGAGTCCCAATTATGATTTTTGCATAGATAAGGAAAGATCCCAATGGGAAGAGAGAGTAGTAGCCACCATATTTATGCAGCATTTAATAACCGCTAGGAAAAACATCAATCCATTGTGGTGGATTTGTCAGGTACACTAAATCATGTGAATGTTAAAATTTCATTTGATTTTGGTGCTATAGATAGTTTCATTTCATAATATGCATTATAAAGTCTTGGTTTGGTAGACTATAAGCACAGTGAATTTAAACAAGTTGAGATGGTTGTGGTGGAAAAACAAGTGGTAGGAGATAGTGTAGATAATTTCCTTGTAGACCTAGGAGTGTGTACTATTACATTAAATGTGTATTCCATTTACCTAGGGAGTTATGATCTAATCATTGGGATGGACGGGTTAAAAGCTCGTCGAGCTATGGTAGATTGTTTCATGAAGAGGGTGCTTTGCATAGATGATGAAGGAAGGTCATTAGAGATACATGATATATAGAGTAAGGTGTCTCTATGATTTATCTCAAAAATGAAGGTTAAACATTGCATGAGGCAAGGTTGCCGATTATATGTAGTGGAAGCAGTAAATGAAGGGAAGGAACCCTATAGACATCAATATCCAATTTTGTCGAAAATTAAGGATGATTTTCTGAAAGAGTTTCCAGGGTTGTCTCTTTAGAGGGAGCTTGATTTTACCATCAAGCTAAAAAATCGTAAACAACCAATTTCCAAGACAACATATAGGATGAAAAATCTAGAAATTTGTGAGTTGCAGATGTAGTTGAAGAAACTACTGGAATTAGGGTTGATAAGGCCTAGTTTTTCACCTTGGGGTGCATTAATAATATTTCTTAAGAAGAAGTATGGTTTTTTATGCATATGTATAGATTACAAGGACTTGAACTGAGATACAATGAATAATAGGTACCCAATACCATAGATATACGATCTCTTTGATCAAATGAAAGGAGAAATTTGTTTCTCAAAAATTGATCTGCGATGAGGGTATCACTAGTTAAGTATTAAGGAAAGATATGTTCCTCAAACCTCCTTTCGAACTTGGTCTGGACATTAAAAGTTCATTTGTACTACCTTTTGGTTTGACCAATGCACCAGTGGTATTCATGAGCCTCATGAATGGTGTATTATGAAAGTACTTATACCTCTTTGTGTAGGTATTTCTAGATTATACCCTCATCTATTCCAAGAAAGAAAGAGAACACAAGGAACACTTGAAAGTGGTATAATCATTCCTTATAAAGAACAAGTTGTATGGAAAATTTTCGAAGTTGTCTTTCTTCTAGAAATAGATTCACTATATCGGTCATATCATTTATGGAGAAGGAATTTCTATGGACCCGAGAAAGTTGAAGGCCATAATGGATTGGGAAGTGCGGAGAAGTGCTCATGAGGTGAGAAGCTTCATGGGTCTAGCTAGTTATTATCAAAGGTTTGTAGAAGGAATACTGAAGATAGAAAAACCTATCACCACCTTATAGTGAAAGGTAGTCATGTATGAATGGATAGATGAATGCAACAATGCATTCATTGAGCTTAAGAGATACTGACCAGTGCGCCAATTCTACAAGTGTCAGATATGAATAAATATTTCAAAATATGCATAGATGCCTCAAAGAAAGGGTTGGGGGTCTTGCTAATGTAGTATGGGGAAGTGATAGTGTATGCATCAATACAGTTGAAGAAACATTAGGATATTTACGCTACTCATGATTTAGAGTTGGCAGTTGTAATGCTAGATATGAATCTTTGGAGGAACTATCTAGTTGGGTGAAGCTTTGAGATCAATATGGACCATGAAATCTTAAAGCCTCTATTCACTCAAAGGGATCTCAATGCTAGGTAGATGTGATGGAGTGATTTTATGAGTGAGTATGATTTTGGAATTTCATACATCAAAGGAAAGGATAATGTGGTTGCATATTCCCTAAGAAGAAGGCCACATATGTTCTCATTGGTACGCTTAAAGGTTAATCCAAGGGAGTAGGTGTTGGGGAAACGTCTTGGAAATAATTGTTATTTAAAGGTTACTTCAACCGTCCAGCATGGGAGATAGTTACACTCCAGGTTTTAAGTATATAGCCTTGAAGAAAATGGATTGTTGAGATATCAGGGAAGGATGTACATACTCGAGGGTTAGAATATTTGAAGCATCATACTCAAGGAATCCCATAGAGAAATTTACTATGCGCATCCAGGTGTGAATAAAATGTATGTAGATATGAAGAATATTTTCTTATGGGAAAGGATGAAGAATGATGTAGTCCACTTCATTGCTAAGTGTATCGAGTTTCAACAAGTAAAGTCCGATCATCATCACCTTACAGGTCTCCTAAAACCGCATGTTGTTCCTATGTCCAAGTAGGAAGTCATTTCTATGTTTTTTATTGTAGGATTTCCACTCACATTGCAGAGGCATATTTCCATTCTTGTTATAGTTGATAAGTTGACCAAGAGCTCACATTTTATTCTAGTCAGAGACATTTATGATGTCATTGATGTGGCACATATTTTTATAAGTTAAGTTATATATCTTTATGGGTTACCTAATAAGATCATTTCAGAAAGGGAGTCTCGGTTTACCTGTAGGTTTTGGACAAGTTTGGAGTCAACATTAGGGACTCAGTTGAACTTGAGCACAAAGTATCATCCTGAAATGGATGGGACAATTGAAATATTAAATCAGGTTATGGAAGACATCATTAGGATGTATGTTATGGATAATCAAACACATCAGGATAAGTACCTACCTTTTGTAGAGTTTGCCTACAATAACGGTTTTCACAACTCAATTAGGATTCCTCCTTATCAAGCTCTTTATGGAAGGCCATGAAAAACACCATTGAGTTGGGAAAGGTTGGAAGATTGAGTGATAGTAGGGCCACAATTGATTGAAGAGATGGAGGAGCAAGTGATTCAGATCAGACAACAATTAAAGAAGGCACAAGATAGACATAAAATTTATACTAATGCACATAGGATTGACCGAAGTTATTAAGTAGGAGATCACGTTTTCATTCATATTAGACCTAATAAGAGTACCATTCAGTGTGGCAAAGGGAAAGCGATTTATAACACCATTTAAAATTCAAGAGAGAATTGGACCCATTTACTATCACCTCGTACTACCATCCCACGTGCATAAAACTCATGATGTTTTTCATGTATCTATTCTATGACATAATGTTGTTGACGAATCTCAAAAACTAAATTGGAAGGAATTGCAGGTCTCAGACACGAGAACCATCATGGTCAAACCATTACACATATTGGACCGTAGGGTATGATAAATCAGGAACCATTCGGTAGACCAAGTTAAGGTCCAGTGGGAAAAGTATAGCCATGGATATGCTACCTAGGAGGATGTGGAGACCTTACAATGAGATCATTCCTCACATTTTTTACCACAACCTTGAGACTATTTTTCCGGAGGGATGGGTGCATGTAATTTCATTTTGAATTACACATCTATAATTACTTATGGTCTAGTCATATATTTATTTTCTTATTATTTGTGGAACACTATGTGAATGTAAATACTATGAATGTTTATTGTTATGTGATTTATGATGGATATTATGCAATCTATTTCTATCTTGAAAATTTGAATTTGAAAGATGTCGGCACAAGGATAATGAGTTAATGATATAGTTAAATGCAATTACATTTTAATAGTGTATGAATATACATGAGTATGCATTATAACTAACCTACAGATTAATGGGCTATGACATATCCAAAGGATGATGATAATAAATGGTTGATGTCGTGAGCATCGACCGAGAAAAAATATGGTATGAATATTTGTATGTTAATTTATGTTGGTTCTAATGCATTTCTATGAAATTTGGGAAAGTGTAGGTTTTTGAGGTAGAAAGACTGTGTGAAACTAAATATACGATGACAAAATTCCCAGCAACATAATGCCATTGTATGGTCCATGACAGTGTGTTGACCCTAGTTCTATTAGGAGGGGTGGAAGCATTTACCACCGTGTATCCTATGAAACATGGAGTCATGGGAGGATGGTTTTAGGTCACGCTCCCCTAGACATGTGATGATGACTTCCAGTTTCTTGTTGAGGAAGCTTGGTCAAGGTAGTTGAAACTTCCACTTACAGGTTCTATCTAGAGTTAGGTAAATATAGTTGACACTCGAGGATAGTCTAGTAGAGGAAGGATAGGGAGAGCATATGGAAGTAGGTTATGGAGGTAGGGTGTTAGAAGTATTTGAGAGTGTGTGGGGTTTTAAGCTTATAGAATAAGTGTCTGGTTTTCTCTTTGTCCTTAAAAAAAAATGCTTAAGGAAATTACAATTATCTAGGTAAATGTTCCCTTGTGCTAAATTATTATAATTGAAGTATTTTTCTAATATTGTAAATGGTTTATTGATTCATTATGATGTTAATTACATTAGTCATTGTATTGGAATCATACAGGAATTGAAATAGATGTGTTACTTATTGCCATTAGTACACGAATGAGTTATGTATGTGATAGCTATGCATACATGCCTTGCACATGTACACTAGTATTTATAAGCATATATATAAGCGTATATATAAGTGTTACTTATTATTTATTTATTGATTTTAATTTATTTGATTAAGTTGATTTTATTAGTATATATAATATTTTATTTCTTGTTATTGAAATTAATATAAGTGATGATTATCACTGTAGTAAAAAAAATAAATATAGAGGATTAACAATTTTTTTTTTTTTTTTTTTTAATAAGTTCATAAATATTTTTATAATAGTATTGTAAAAAACATTATCATATAAATAACCTATAATCAAATTAATAATTAATAGCCTATAATTATAAAGAATAATCTTTATAGATTAATAATTATTTTTTATATAATACTATCCTAATAATAATAATTTGTGATATAATAACAAAGAAGGAATAACAAAATATTACAATAACAAAAATGGCATGTGGACATGTAACATGATAGGGATATATACAAGATATGACATGGTCTGTAGCATGGATAAATTTAACCCTTATAATATATATAAACCCTTTTATTAACAACTATAATCCTTGACTTAAATATTAACAATACATATATTTGTTTACCCCTTTTACCAAACAAATACCAATTAATCCTTTTATATGTATTATAGTGGTCAATGCATTAGTAGATTTATTATTATGTTTTAATGGAATTAATCCTTATATATATATGTGTTATATTTATTAATTTATTATTATATTTTAATGGAAGATTAACTAATTAATGTTGATTAATTAACTATAGATAATTGATCTATGCAAATTAATTCTAATGATTAATAAATTGATAATTTATTAGATTAACATAATTATAATTAATATTATAAGGGTGGTTAATATGCATGTGAGATATTGATACAAGGAAGGGTTAGACGCTTGATTAAATAGGTAAGTTAGAGTAATTGATGAATACAATGTAGCGCTAGCGTAGCTAGCAAGGTGAGAGAGTTGTTAGGATTCCTAGACAAAGTTACCAAGCTTAGGTGTTTTTGACACTTGACCTTAAGCCACTTACCTTATGGGAGTAATGTATGTTTACAGAAAAGTATAAAGAAACTCATGCCTAACCCTATGTTTGCAAGTATAAGTTGGAGTAAGACTTAGAATAACCTAACACTTTTTGATAAACTTTTGGTTGAATGCAGATTCAGTTATTCAAGATGGTTAGGACTTGGGGAAATTGAGGTCGGGGGGAATTGTTGCAAGGAAGACCGATGTCGACACTACCATCGCCCGAGCTAGATTTCATATTGCGCTCTTTGGAGGCTATCAATGAGACGTTAAAGAGACACCAATAAAAATATGTGGCAGTGGATCCGCTTCCATCAGGAGTGGGTAACCCATAAGGGTCAAGGGACTCATAGAGAGGACCTCCACCATGGAACATCACCAGACAACTACAGAAAATCAAACTCCCAGATTTTGTCGGGGTTCATGCAAGTGAACGTGCATAGGCATGGTTGGAAGGAATGACGAGAAGTTTCACCTTGAGAGACTATGATTCCACATAAAAGGCCAATATAGCGATATTTCAGCTGAGAGATAGTGCCTTTAACTGGTGGGGTAATATGGAGAGGAAGTTTACATTAATCTAGACATCGTCTCTTGGGAGATTTTTGAGGAAAGGTTATGGAGAAATATTTTCCTTCTTACTATGAGGAACATCGGGTAGGAGCATTTAATGCTCTAACAAAGGGAAACCAAACTATGAAAGAGTATGAAATTAGGTTCATGGAGTTAGTCAAGTGCGTCTCATACATGGATAATGATCAGTAGAAACCATATCGTTTTGTGTACAATTGAAACCCTAATATAAGGGCCACGATGCGGATGTGGAAAGCATCGTCAGTGGTTGAAGCAGTTGCAAGTGCTCATTACACATAACATAATATGAGTTTAAATGGAGGAATGAGATCAGTTGATGACCTCCCAACCTATTCACCCCACAGGTGTAGAATCATAAACTAAAATTATGCTGGAACTATAGACTTGAGCTGCATTTAAATCTAATGCGCAAACCCAAATTTCCTCCTTTAACAAAGATCTGAATTATATTTGTTTATGTGGCTTTATATTTTGGTGCATGAAGCTTTTGTTTCAGTCTCGAATCCCCCCTTAACAGAGGTTTGGTAGTCTGTTATCGCACCAGTCTATTAGCGCTCAAAACTAAATGCTCATTCTCTTAAGCATTATAACCTTGCACTAAAACTCCAATTGCCAACTCATTTTGTTGGTCTGGTGACCGTGCACCATAACCATAGCTAAACTTGTGAGGGCTTAATTCTTCTTTCACTCTTCATTGTTGATCATCACAAAATGACCAATCTTTATTTATCGTCAGAGTGTGAAATCATACACCAATGAAATGCCTCTCCTTTTGGACCCCAAACACTTGCGCAATTTCCACCATTGATCTATTCCTCCATGTAATCGTAGCCTTTTCTTGGATTTCTCCTATTAGATTTCTCTCCCGCTATGCACTCCTTCTAACTCCGACTACTAGAACATCTTCCACCATCGATCATTAATATCTACAGTCCACAACTCTTCAACTTTCGCTTCTACTGCACCAGGTCTTCAATGGTCAACTTGCATGTGCCTACCATGTGTCACTTTTACACTCATGGATCCAACTACCATGTGTCACTTCCTCATTTGTGTTCCTCACTGCCATGTGTCCACTTCTTATTCATTGATGCCACCTTTCCACTTTAGGAACACTTTATTTTTTCACCTAGAATTAATCTAAACCGTTGATCGGAGTCCTTCGTCGAAGTATTATTCATTCTTCGACTTCGAAAGATTAATTCCAAAATCCTTGACATTGTCACTTTGGCTCCGATATTAGAAATCGTTTTGGAGGTTGATCTATCTCCTCCAGTCGATCCTCATCACTGAACGCACTACACTCTATCAAAGTATCCCTCTAACTCTACACTCTGATAATATAGACTCTAATAGCTCTAAACAATACCTGTCATTGATCTAGGTAAGCATCCACTTCAGATCTAATATCGACCATTCATTCCTTAAGACATAAAACTCAGGCTTGGTCTGATCGATCAACAACTAGACTTGATTCTTAGTCTCGATCGGATGACCACTGTTCCTGCTCACCTGGAAGGGGCTTCTACCACTGGTTCTCTTTTGCACACATAATCTAAGTTGATTCAATTAAGGACTGAACCGCCTCGTTATCTCATTGAGGACATCGATCTCTACTATGATCGATGGTAGATTTGATCAATTTTTCCTCTAATATGAGGATTTAACCACTTTGCATCTGGAACCTACACACACAATTTAAGAAGGAACTTCTCACTATTCAATTATAACACCTACAACATTTAATATTGCATATATTTAACACACACAACAATACACAGAGGTCTTCAAATAGATAGTTCCATATAACACTCGAAATAGAGTGATTCCACTATTCAATCGTACACATACTGTACATAATGTTTACGTAAGGCCACTCTCCTTTGATGACCTTGCAAATCTCACACTCTGGCCTACTTTCCTTGATGGATGGCCTCTCCTCTAATGTATTCTTTCTTACAACATAAATATACAATAAGGATTGTGAACTAGAATTTGTTTAGATACATAAAATCCTCTCTTATAGTCCCTAAGATCCTTCAGATCTACAAATTTCCCATGATATCTATGACTTACCCCTAATATCTCTCTAAATCCTCACAACTCTTGAGATATTCTTAATCAAGACAAATCTAGTTACAATAATATATTCTAAACCAAATCTCAACACTACAAATCCTTCTAGAATTCCATAAAACATAGGAATTTCAACAATTAAACAATTAAATTCAAGACGACCCCCTTAGGTCTAGTCAAACTAAGTTGTTTAGGAGGAAAAAAAACTCCTGCATTAAACACCCAAGGAACAAAAATGTTCATGATCTCCTGATCATGAGTCTTCATTTCTTCATTCCTCCAAGATCCCAAACTTTAGATTGTTTCTTACTTGCCTTGTTGCCTTGTTGTTGCTTTGTTGTTGCCTGCAACTTTCCTGGATCCCATACATGATGCTGCAATACCCCATTTTCTTTGCTGATGCAAATTGTTACAATAAATTGCACTCTTTTTTTTTAATGTCCTCCTTACTTCTTTTTTCCTCCTCTTGGACTCTTGCATCCTCAACATTCTCATCTCCTCAATCTCCATGTCCAATCTATCTTCTTGTTGGTACGTGCTCTGAAAATTATTGTTGTTGTTGACCTACTATTGCATGTCTCCTTTTCCCTTCAATTTTGTTCTTGCAACTATTATGCAGTCCTCTTTATCAATCCTTGGATTCATCAACTAGTCTTCCAACATCCTTAGATCTCCTTCAAAATATCTCATCATTGTATCTAAATGTTTCTCTCCAACTACTTTATTTTCTTTGTGGTTGTGTTCATAAGCTGCATACATACACCAATAATCAGTCTTAAAACCATGAGACTTTGAGGTCTTTGATGATTCTTCTATCATCATCTTGCTCTACTCCAGTGCAACATCAAGTCTCTCATCATATTCTCTTGACATCATCCTCTTATGTTGGTCTGAGCACTTTATCATAATTTCATGAGCATCTGCTTCTTCAACCATTTGATTTACATGTTGTTTGTAGTCTCCACCTTGACTACCTTTATGATATAACATGTCATCTTCCATCACAACAAAATTCTGATTTTTTTATGTTGTTATTCTTTCAGAAATCATATCTCCACCTCCTTCACACTTTATGACGGTTCTAGATGAATGTTCAGATTCTTCCCTTGCACAATATACAATCCCCAACTATTTAATTTTCACTTACGTTGCACCAGGTATTCATCGATCAAATTGCATGTTCCTGCCACGTGTCACCTTTACCCTCATGGATCCAAATTCCATGTATCACTTCCTCATTCGTGCACCTCACTTCCACATGTCCACTTGTCATTTTCTAATTCCATATGTCCACTTCAGGAACACTTGATTTCGCCACCCATAATTAATCTACACTATTGATCGAAGTCGTTCGTCGGAGTATTATCTTGTGTTAAACTCCGAAGGATTAATTCTGAAAGCCTTGACACTGTCAGTTCGTATCTGATCTCATAACTTATTTTTTTCATTGATCTATCTCCTCGATTCGATCCTCATCTCCAATCGCACTACACTCTATCAGAGTATCCCTCTAACTCCGCACTCTGATAATACATACTTCGATAACTCTAAATAATACTCGTCATCGATTTGGGTAAGCATTCAATTTAGATATAATATCAACCATTCATTCCTTAACACACACAACTTAGGCTTGCTCCAGTCGATCAACGATCATACTTTATTCTTTGTCCTGATCAGACGACCATTGTTCCTCCTCACCTGCAAAGGGTTTCTACCAATGGTTCGTGTTTGCACACATACTCTAGGTTGACTCAATTAGGGAATTAACCAACTTGTTATCTCATTGGGGACATTGTTCTCTATGATGATCGATGGTCGATTTTATCAGTTGTTGCTCTAATATGAGGATTTAATAACTCAACATACAAAACCTACACACATGATTTAGGAAAGAACTTCTCACTATTAAATTATAATGCCTCCAACATTCAGTCTTCCAGATATTTAACACACACAACCATACACAAAGTTATTCAAATAGATAATTCCATATAACACTAGAAATATAGTGATTCCACTATTCAATTGTACACATACTTTACATAAGGTTTACATAAGGCCTCTCTCCTCTGATGTCCTTAGAAATCTCACTCTATGGCCTGATTTCCTCGCTGGATGGCGTCTCCTTTAATTCCTTTTTACTTACAACATTTATACAATAAGGATTCTGAACTAGAATTTGTTCAGATCCATAAAATACTCACTTACAGTCCCTAGGATCCTTTAGATCCAAAAATTTCTATAGATATCTATAACTTACACCTAATATCTCTCTAAATCCTCACAATTCTCGAGATCTTATTAATCAATGCAAATCTAGTTACAATAATATATTCTCAACCAAATCTCAACCCTACACATCCTTCTAGATTTCCATAAAACATAGGAATTTCAACAATTAAACAATTAAATTAAAGACCCCCTTAGGTCTAGTTAAACTAATTTGTTTAGGAGGGAAAATGATCTAGCATCATTAGTTATTCCACAACATCCTAGATTTGTGGGGAAGGACCCTAGGACCTTCTCCATGGGAGGAAGCTCTAGGCCACCTCCTTATGGAAATAGAGTTGCATCTAGAGCGCTTGAAGCAGGTATTTCAATTGGAATGAATGCAACATCCCACTAATCACTAGAGGCACAGGAAAATCCACGACCTTCTCAGGGAGAAGTTAGTAGGGGAAGGGGTTCTAGGGGAAGGAACTCATTTCAAAGACCTTCATAGAGAAATGTGCAGGTTCCACCTCGCGTTATGTGTTGGGGGTGTGGAGGGCCCCATTAACAACGTGACTATCTAGAGTCACAATTATGATATTTTCATATATAAGGAAAGATCCCAATGGGAAGAGTGAGTAGTAGCCACCATATTTATGTAATAGTTAATAACTGCTACGAAAAACGTCAATCCATTGTGGTGTATTCGTCGGGTACACTAAATCATGTGAATGCTAAAATTTCGTTTGATTCTAGTGATATAGATAGTTTCATTTCATAATGTGCATTATAAAATCTTGGTTTGGTAGACTATAAGCATGGTGACTTTAAACAAGTCGAGATGGTTGTGGGGGAAAAACAAGTGGTAGGAGCTAGTGTCGATAATTGCCTTGTAGACCTGGGAGTGTGTACTATTACATTGAAGGTGTATGTCATTTCCCTCGGGACTTATGATCTAATGATTGGGATGCCCTGGTTAGAAGCTCATCGAGCTATGGTATATTTTTTCATGAAGAGGATGGACTTGTTAGAAGCTCATCGACCTATGGTATATTGTTTTGTGAAGAGGGTGCTTTTCATAGATGATGAAGGAAGGTCATTAGAGATACATGATATATGGAGTAAGGTGTCTTTATGATTTATATAAAAAATGAAGGTTAAACATGGCATGAGGCAAGGTTGTCGATTATATGTAGTGGAAGGAGTAAATGAAGTGAAGGAACCTTATAGACATCAATATCCAATTTTTTCAAAAATTAAGGATGTTTTTTTTTCTGAAAGAGTTTCCAGGGTTGTCTCTTTAGAGGGAGCTTGATTTTACCATCAAGCTAAAAAATGGTGCACAACCAATCTCTAAGACACCATATAGGATGAAAACTCTAGAAATTTGTGAGTTGCAGATGTAGTTGAAGGAACTACTGGAATAAGGGCTGATAAGGCCTAGTTTTTCACCTTGGGATGCATCAATAATATTTGTTAAGAAGAAGTATGGTTGTTTATGAATATGTATAGATTACAAGGACTTGAACAAAGCTAGAGTGAAGAATAGGTACCCAATACCACAGATATATGATCTCTTTGATCAGATGAAAGGAGCAATTTTTTTTCTCAAAAATTGATCTGCGATGAGGGTATCACTAGTTAAGTATTAAGGAAAGATATGTTCCTAAAACCTCCTTTTCAAACTTTGTTTGGACATTAAAAGTTCATTTGTACTACCTTTTGGTTTGACCAATGCACCAGTGGTATTCATGAACGTCATGAATGGTGTATTGTGAAATTACTTATACCTCTTTGTGCAGGTATTTCTAGATGATATCCTCATCTATTCCGAGAAAGAAAGAGAACATGAGGAACACTTGAAAGTGGTATAATCATGCCTTATAGAGAACACGTTGTATGGAAAGTTTTCGAAGCACTCTTTCTTCTAGAAATAGATTCACTATCTCGGTCATATCATTTATGGAAACATAATTTCTATGGACCCAGGAAAGTTGAAGGCCATAATGGATTGGGAAGTGCAAAAAAATGCTAATGAGGTGAGAAGCTTCATGGGTCTAGCTGGTTATTATCGAAGGTTTGTAGAAGGATTACTAAAGATATAAAAACCTATCACCACCTTATAGTGCAAGGTAGTTAGCTATGAGTGGATAGATGAATGCAACAATGCATTCATCGAGCTTAAGAGATACTCACCAGTGTGCCAATTCTATAAGTGTTGGATATGAATAAATATTTCACAATATGAATAGATGCCTCGAATCAAGGGTTGGGGGTCGTGCTAATGTAGTATGGGGGAGTGATAGCGTATGCGTCAATAAAGTTGAAGAAACATTAGGATCTTTATGCTACTCATAATTTAGAGTTGGCAGTTGTAATGTTATCTCTGAAGTTTTGGAGGCACTATCTAGTGGGGTGAAGCTTTGAGATCAATATGGACCATGAAATATTAAATCCTCTATTCACTCAAAGGGATATCAATGCTAGGAAAAGGTGATGGAGTGATTTTATGAGTGAGTATGATTTTGTAATTTCATACATCAAGGGAAAGGATAATGTGGTTGCATATGCCCTAAGAAGAAGGCCACATATGTTCTCATTGGTACGCTTAAAGGTTAATCCAAGGGAGCAGGTGTTGGGGAAATTTCTTGGAAATAATTGTTATTTAAAGGTTACTTCAGCACTCCAGGGTGGGAGATAGTTACAGTCCAAGTTTTAAGGATATAACCTTGAAGAAAATGGATTGTTGAGATATCAGGGAAGGATGTACATACCCGAGGGTCGGAATATTTCAAGCATAATACTCAAGGAAGCCCATAGAGAAATTTACTATGCACATCTAGGTGTGAATAAAATGTATCTAGATATGAAGAATCTTTTCTTCTGGGAAGGCATAAAGAATGACGTAGTCCACTTCATTGCTAAGTGTCTCGAGTTTCAACAAGTAAATTCTGATCATCATCACCTCACAAGTCTCCTACAACTGCATGATGTTCCTATGTCCAAGTAGGAAGTCATTTCTATATTTTTTATTGTGGGATTTCCACTCACATTGCAGAGGCATATTTCCATTCTTGTTATAGTTGATAAGTTGAAAAAGAGCACACATTTTATTCTAGTCAGAGACATTTATGATGTCACTGATGTGGCACATTTTTTATAAGTGAAGTTATATATCTTCGTGGGTTACCCAACAAGATCATTTCAGAAAGGGAGTCTTGGTTTACCTATAGGTTTTGGACAAGTTTGTCGTCAACATTAGGGATTCAATTGAACTTGAGCACAACGTGTCATCCCAAAATGGATGGGAAAATTAAAATATTAAATCAGGTTATGGAAGACATGATTAGGATGTATGTTATGGATAATCAAACACATCGGGAGAAGTACCTACCTTTTGTAGAGTTTGCCTACAATAATGGTTTTCACAACTCAATTAGGATGTCTCCTTATCAAGCTCTTTATGGAAGGCCATGAAAAACACCATTGAGTTGGCAAAGGTTGGAAGATCGAGTGATAGTAGGGACACAATTGATTCAAGATATGGAGGAGCAAGTGATTTAGATCAGACAACAATTAAAGAAGGCACAATATAGACATCAAATTTATCCTGATACACATAGGATTGACCGAAGTTATTAAGTAGGAGATCAATTTTTCATTCGTATTATACCTAATAAGAGTACCATTCGGTGTGGGAAAGGGAAAATGATTTATAGGACCATTTAAAATTCAAGAGAGAATTGGACCCATTTACTATCACCTCGTACTACCATCCCACGTACATAAAACTCATGATGTTTTTCATGTATCTATTCTACGACATTATGTTGTTGACGAATCTAAAAAAATCTCAAAAACTTAATTGGAAGGAATTGCAGGTCTCAGACACAAGAACCATCATGGTCAAACCATTACACATATTGGATCGTAGGGTATGACAAATCAGGAACCATTCAGTAGACCAAGTTAAGGTCCAGTGGGAAAAGTATAGCCAAGGATATGCTATCCGGGAGGATGCAAAGACCTTACGACAAGATCATCCCTCACTTTTTTTACCACAACCTTGAGACTATGTTTCCGGAGGGATGGGTGTATGTAATTTAATTTTGAATTACACATCTATAATTACTTATGGTCTAGTCATATCTTTATTTTCTTATTATCTATGGAACACTATACACTTTAAATTTTGGACATATGGACCTATGTGAAGGTAAATACTATGAATGTTTATCGTTATGTGATTTATGATGGATATTATGCGACCTATTTCTAGCTTAAAAATTTGAATCTGAAAGATGTTGGCACATGGATAATGAGTTAATGATATAGTTAAATGCAATTACATTTTAATAGTGTATGAATATACATGAGTATGCATTATAACTAACTTGCAGATTAATGGGCTATGACATATCCAAAGGATGATGATAATAAATGGTTGATGTCGTGATCATTGACCGAGAAACAATATGGTATGAATATTTGTATGCTAATTTATGTTGGCTCTAATGCATTTCTATGAAATTTGGGAAAGTGTAGGTTTTTGAGGTAGAAAGACTGTCTGAAACTAAATATACGATGACAAAATTCCCAGCAACATAATTCCATTGTATGGTCCATGACAGGGTGTTGATCCTAATTCTATTAGGAGGGGTGGAAGCATTTACCACCGTGTATCCTATGAAACATGGAGTCATGGGAGGACAGTGTTAGGTCATGCTCCCCTAGACATGTGATGATGACTTCCAGTTTCTTGTTGAGGAAGCTTGGTAAAGGTAGTTTAAACTTCCACTTACAGGTTCTATCTAGAGTTAGGTAAATATAGTTGACACTCGAAGATAATCTAGTAGAGGAAGGATAGGGAGCGCATATGAAAGTAGGTTATGGAGGTAGGGTGTTAGAAGTAGTTGAGAGTGTGTGGGGTTTTAAGCTTATAGAATAAGTTTTTGGTTTTCTCTTTGTCCTTTAAAAGAAATGCTTAAGGAAATTACAATTATCTACGTAAATGTTGCCATGTGCTAAATTATTATAATTGAAGGATTTTTCTAATATTGTAAATGGTTTATTGATTCATTATGTTGTTAATTACATTATTGATTGGATTGGAATCATACAAGAATTTCAATAGATGTGTTACTTATTGCCATTAGTACACGCATGTGTTATGTATGTGCTAGCTATGCATACACGCCTTGCACATGTACACTAGTATTTATTAACGTATTAAATTAATGATGTTTCTTATCTGATCTAAATGAATGAATGATGTTATTGTTATCCTTATATTGTGAATTACCACAACTTCAGGACAAAGTTTCTTGAAGGATGGGTGTATGTAACACCCCAATTGGACTAATTAATAATTACAATTAAGTAATGTAATTGAATTCATTAATGTAATAAAGTTAATCAAATAATCAAAATCATTAATTTAACTAAGTCAAGTAGATTATTTAACTAATTAGATTTTATCATTATTTAAATTATAGATTAAATTATGTAATAATGAATGAAATGATTTTTTATTGTATTACGTGTGATGGGAAAGTTGGAAGGGATAACGATAGATGGGAAATTTATAAGGGTAGATAGGAATTTATGAGGGGTGGGGGGAAGGAAGTCAAGGGAGACAATCTATATTAGAGTGAAGGAGTGTCAAGAAGGAGAGGGGGGAAGGGGAGATTAATGAACAGAGATAGGTCATTTGGAAGGGGATTTCGAAAAGGAAAAAGGAAAATAAGACTTTCAAGGAAGAATTTGATTTTGGGAAATTTTAGATTCCTATAAGATTGGATTGTTTGTGATAATTTGGGGCTCGGGGGCTAGGAAATCTGTTTTCCTAGAGCTATGGAGCCAATGAATTTGTTCCTAGCTGGATGGGAGGAATAGATTATGTTTTCAAGTAGTTTCAAGCAGACTAAGAAAAGAAAAACATATAGGGAAAACTTCTTCTTCAAGAGGTATTTTACTATCTTCCTCTTTTGCTTGAATCAAAGTTATTATACATACATACACATATAATAGTACTCACTATGTCCATGGAAAACCCCCCTGAAATCCACGAGAGAACATGGGGAGGCATATCACTTTTGGAATATTGGGGGCTCAACAACAAGAGCATCATATAGACCCATTTAAGGGAATAACATGTCACTTACAAGGAACTGAACCTAGTTTTGGAGGGTAAAAACCATTCCTCCCAACTTCCCAAGATACATCCAATGGACTTATAAAATGGAGAACATGGGGGTGGTCTTTGATCCACATATGTGTGCATAGGTCACGATATTATTTAATATAATATTTTAAATTTGAAGGACATGGGGGTGGGATTTGATCCACTTATGTGTGCATGGGTCATCATACCATTTAATATAATATCTTTGGGTGCAACCACACATTCAACCACTACCTCAAGGTGACCACACGGCTCCAGGTAAGGCCCTCATGAGAATTGAACCTTTCCCAACTATGAAAAACTCCTTTCTTTCCACCATTTGAACCTTTCCCAACCAAGTGAAAACTCCTTCTTCCACCATTGGATCCAAACCCTTGACTATATATATATATATATATATATATATATATATATATATATACTGTTAAGTGAATGGATAAATGGTAATTTTAGGTGATTACACACTAGAACTTACTATTATGCATTTACTGTCATGTAAATGGATATTGGATTTAATTTCTTTTAAAAACAAAATTGGATTTCATGCAAACAAAATGTCACTTAGATTACAAATTAGCAGTTTAACTATGAATCCCTAGGAAAGGTATTTAAACACTTTAAAACCTAACCTTAGATTACAAATTCACAGCTTAACTATGAAGCCCTCGGAAAGGGATTTACACACTTTAAAACCTAACCTTTATAACTCCTATAAATCCTAACTTATATAACCTATATATCCCTTAGCAGATAAGGATTATAACCCTAACCCTTATCTCCTAAACCCTATAATCTCATACTCTATAATCCTTAATATTGATCTCTTAACCCCTAAGATCCATATAATCTCACACTATATAACCCTTAACATCCTTAATTTTATCCATCATAACCCATAATACTTCACCATTGTAACTATTATTCCTAACCCGTATATCCTTTAAAACATATACCCCTAACCCTAAATTTATAATCCATATAAACCATTTAACCCAAAACCCCTAATCTATATCCCCTCTAACCCAAGCCTCTTACCTCTAATTCATAAAATCCATATAACTCAAAATCACTATAACCACTAAACCCTTTCTCATAACACTAATCCATTTAATCCATGTAAACCCTAGCCTCTTTAACCACTAAACCTTCTAACCTTTATCACCTCTAACCCCTCTAAACCTCTAACATTAATCTTCATAACTCTTAACACTCTTGACAATTATAAATTTGATCACCATCAACCTCGAACCTTTAACCCATATAACCTCTAGTATTTATAATACTCAACCACTTTAAACCCTAACCTTTATAGCACCTATAAATCCTAACTTCTATAAACTCTATATCCATTAATATTTGAGGAAAATAATCCCTAACCCTTATCTCATAACCCCTATAATATCACACTCTATAATCTTTAATATTCATCTCTTAACCCCTAAAATACATACAATTATACACCCTATAACCCATTGCATCCTTAATTTTATCCATCATAACCCATAATCCCTTACCATTATAAAAATTATTCCTAACCCCTATATCCTTTAAACCATATACCTCTAACCCTAAATTTATAATCCATATAAATGGTTTAACCCATAACCCTAACCTCCAAATCCCCTAATCTATAGCCCCTCTAAACCAAGCCTCTTACCTCTAATCCATAAAATCCATATAACTCAAAATTGATATAACCACTAAACCCTATCTCATAACACTAATCCTTATAATCCATGTAACCGCTAGCCTCTTTAACTACTAAACCTTGTAACCTTTATCACCTCTATCCATTCTAAAGCTTAACTTTAAATCATATTCCTTATAACCCCTAACCATTTAAGATATATCTATTAACCCCTATATCTCTTCCACTCTACCCCTAACCATGGAAACCCATAAACCATTATAGCCCCTATAACCCATAAAATTTATAAAAAATTTAATCCTTATATCGTAATGATAAATGCTAAGTATTATATACTCAAACCCTTATAACCCCTTTTACCCTTGACCCTTATTTACTTGAATTCTTATCACCCCTTTTGCCTTGAACCCTTATCCTATTTAAATTGTAACACTTAAATCCAATAACACTATAAATCCTAACCCCATTCCCCTATTTTTCCTATCATCCTAACACATCATCTATATAATCTATAACCACCAACATGTGTAACCCCCTATCCCTTATAATCATTTAATTCAAATAAGTCACAAATCCTACTTTATATAGAACTTGTAACCAGTATAAACCCTTTCATCCAATCACCCACAACCCCTATCATTGTTAACCCCTAACACTTATACCCCCTAACCATTATAACCCGTAATCACCAAGATTTATATACATCAACTCATATTATCTTAAATACCTAACCCTTATAGCCCCTAAACCCCTACACTCAACTCATAGTCCCTAATGTCCAAATCATAACCCCTAAAACTCTAATTCATATAACCTTACACTATGTTCAATATATATTCTATTACCCCCATAAACCTTAATCCCTTAATCCCCTAAAAATTAAAGAATAAACTGGTCATATGAAGAATGATTCACTTCATTTAATTTTAAACAAAATATTTCTAACTATTAATAATAAGTACACTTTGTCACACAATGATCTTGGTCCAATGTAAGTTGGAATTTTAACTACTCTAACACTTTCTATTGTATGGTAAGTTTTTCTTTTGTAGGATACCATGCTTGGGGAAATCCGCCAATTGCTTCCCCCAATTTCGAGGATGGTACCCAGGCTAAACACTAGATTCTTTAGGGCACAATTTTGTCAACAATGGGGGATCAAATCCATTACAACAATATGCTCATAATGAGCTCAACATGAAACTTATGGGAACAAAACTTGAGTGTGGAGGATAACACTCCATCTCGCAACCACTTGGGATAGACCCAATTGACTCTTGGATGGTAAGTTGTAAGAGAGGACAATTTATTAACCTAGTATCTAATTTTGTTTGAGATTTTTTGGAAGTGTAATATTCTTACCCCACAGAACACATTTTATAAAAAAATGCCTTACATGTAAATAAATCAATCTATCTAAAGAGTATAAAATTAATGTTGAACCTCATCCTTAGATAACAAGACTCGAGATAGGCTGGATTAAGTGGAAGAGAAATGTTGTTTATTAGTCATTTGATTTTTAAAACGCCATGGAAAACAAGTAGTGGAAATACTAAAAGGACTTAAATCGGAATAACATCATTGGAAGATATTAAACTCATTAGCAAAAAAAATGGAATAATGACCTTTCAAGGAGTATATTTTTATCATTATGCACTTTTGGTCAATGCAAGAAATAAATCACTATTCTATTTTGGCTATTTAATGGAAAAACAAAATATTTTAAAGCTATAGAATTGTTGGGCATG
>SNQJ01S0076190.1:0-26898 GCA_010110895.2 Picea sitchensis | reverse complement strand
AGAATTTAAACCTTCATAGGATTCTCATTCACACAGTATATCACATCATATCCATCATCATCAATAACAATTGGACATTCATAGAATTTACATTCACATAGTAGATTGCATCATATCCATCATCATCAATAACATTTAAACATTCATAAAATTTACATTCTCACAATATATCACATCATATCCATCATTATCTAAATACATTTAAACATTCATAAAGATTCATATGTCTTAAAAGTAAAAGTGTATCATTTAATATTTTCACTTGTGAATAGAAAAAAAAGTGTGTAGGCCTCAGGTAATCCTGGTTGTCTAAGTCAAAAGGTGGTGTTACATACACCCAACCTTCGAGAAACATATTCTCGATGTGGTAAAAAAAGTGAGGGATAGTCTCGTCGTAGTGTCTCGGTGTCTTTCCAAGTAGTAGATCCTAGACTATACTTGTCCCACTGGACCTTAACTTGGTCTACCAGACGATTCATGAGCTGTCGGACTCTAGGGTCCAATATGCGTAACGGTTCTACCGTGAGGGTTCCTGCATCTGATACCTACAATTCCTTCCAATTTAGTTTATGTGATTCATCAAAAACATAATGACGTAGAACAGATACATGAAAAACATTATGAATTTTATGCAGGTGGGGTGGCAGTACGAGACGATAGGCAACGGGTCCAATTTTCTCTTGGATTCTGAATGGTCCTATAAATCGAGGTGACAACTTTGTCCCCTTCTCGAACCGTATGGTACTCTTATTAGGCTTGATATGAATGAAAACTTGATCTCCCACTTTATAACTTCGGTCGGTCCTGTGTGCATCCGCATAACTTTTCTGCCTATCCCGTGCTTCCTTTGGTCTCTACCTAATCTGAATCACCTGTTCCTCCATCTCTTGAATCATTTCTGGCCCAACTGTTACTCGGTCTTCTAATCTATCCCAACTCAACGACATTCTGCATGGCCTTCCATATAGAGCTTTGTAGGGTGGCATTCCGATGGAGCTATGAAAATTGTTATTGTAGGCAAACTCTACCAAAGGTAGGTACTTCTCCCAATGGGTTTGATTACCCATGACATACATCCTAGGAATGTCTTCCATGACTTGATTTACTCTCTTGGTTTTCCCATCTGTTTCAGGATGATAAGTTGTGCTTAAGTTCAACTGGGTCCCCAATGCTGGCTGCAAACTTGTCCAAAACCTAGAAGTGAATCTGGAGTCCCTATCTGAAATGATCTTCTTAGGTATCCCATGAAAACGAATGACCTCACTTACAAACACACGTGCCACATCAGTGACATCGTAAGTGTCTCTAACCAGAATAAAATGAGCACTCTTGTTTAACTTATCAACTATCAGAAGAATGACATTGTGTCTATGATATGTGAGCGACAACCCTACAAAAAAATCCATAGAGATGACTTCCCACTTGGACATAGGAACATCATGTGGTTGTAGGAGGCCTGTCGGGTGATGGTGGTCGAATTTCACTTGTTGACACTCTAGGAACTTGGCGATGAAATGGACTACATCGTTCTTCATGCCTACCAAGAAGAAAATATTCCTCATGTCTGTGCACATCTTCTTCACACCTGGATGCGCACAATAAAGTTCTCTATGGGATTCCTTCAGTATGATTCTTCGAATATCCCCATTGTCAAGAATGTACATCCTTCCCTGATATCTCAATAGTCTGTCTGCTTCTAGACTATATCCTTCATACTTTGGATTTAATTGCCTCCCACTCTGGAGGTTTGAAGTAACCTTTAAATACCAATTGTCTCCCTGGAGTTGCGTCAACACATGTTCCTTCAGATTGACCTTTAAGGGTGCCAAGGAGAAGACTTGTGGTCTCCTACTCAAGGCATCTACGACCACATTTTCCTTCCCCTTGATGTATGAAATACCCAAATCGTACTCACTCATAAACTCACTCCATCACCTTTGTCTGGCATTCAGATCCCTTTGAGTGAAGAGACGTTTTAAACTTTGATGGTCCATTTTGAGCTCAAAATTTCACCCCACAAGATAGTGCCTCCAAAGTTTCATAGCTAGCATTATAGCTGCCAACTCTAAATCGTGAGTAGCGTAAATCTCTTCATGTTTCTTCAACTTCCTTGACACATAAGTTATCACTCCTCCATCCTGCATTAGCACGGCCCCCAACCCTTTCTTCGAGGCATCTGTGCAGACTGTGAAGTCCTTTTCCATATCCAACACTCGTAGAATTGGCGCACTAGTTAGTAACCTCTTAAGCTCAATGAATGCACTATCACATTCTTCTGTCCATTCATACCTAACCCCCTTGTGATGAAAAGTGGTGATGGGTTTCGCTATTTTAGAGAATCCTTCCACAAATTTTCGATAATAACCTGCTAGCCCCATGAAGCTTCTCACCTCAGGGGCATTTTTCAGCACTGGCCACTCCATAATGGCCTTTACCTTTTCTGGGTCCACAGAGATTCCTTCACCGGAAATGATATGACCTAAATAGTGGATCTCTTTCTGGAAGAAGGAACACTTCGACAACTTCGCATACAATTTGTTCTCTCTAAGGCAGGACAACACCACTCGCAAGTGTTCCTCATGTTCTATTTCGTTCTTGGAATAGATGAGGATGTCATCTAGAAAGACTTGTACAAAATGGTCTAAGTATTTCCGGAATACTCAGTTCATGAGGCTCATGAATACTGCTGGCAAATTGGTCAATTCAAAAGTTACTACAACAAACTCGTAATGCCCAAACCAAGTTCGAAAGGCAGTTTTAGGAATATCACCTACCTTAATCCTTAACTGGTGATACCCTAATCGCAAATCAATCTTTGAGAATATCATTTCTCCTTTCATTTGATCGAAGAGATCATCTATTCGCGGCATTGGGTACCTATTTTTCACTATAGCACGATTCAAGTTCCTCTAATATATACACAGTAGTACAGAACCATCCTTCTTCTTTACAAAAATTACTGGTGCACCCCAAGGTCAGACACTGGGCCTTATTAGCCCTAAGTCCAGTAACTCCTTCAACTACATTTGCAACTCACAAAGTTCCAACGCTGTCATCTGATACAGAGACTTGCAAATTGGTTCTGCACCAGGGTTTAGCTCAATAGTAAAATCGAGCTCCCTCTCAAGAGGTAACCCTGGTAATTTGTTCAGAAAAACATCCTTAAATTCTGACAATACCGGGTATTGATCCAAGGAGGGTCCCTTCCTTTCATTCACTGCTTCCACTACATATAGTAAACACCCTTGCCTTAAGAATTGCTTAACCTTCATATTTGAGATAAAGTCTGATGACACCTTTCTCCATATACCCTGGATCTCTACTGGCCTTCCTTCACCGTCAACACAAAGCACCCTTTTTGCGAAAAAATCTACCAAATCTCGATGAGCTTCTAACCAATCCATTCCAATGATTAGGTCATACGCCTCGAGAGCAGTAACGTAAACCTTGAACCTAGTAGTACACACTCCCAGGTATACTATACAATTATCAACACTAGGTCCTACCGCTTGTTTTTCCCCCGAGGCCATCTCGACTTGTTTAAAGTCATTGTGCTCGTAGGCTGCCAACCCACTCTTTTCTAATGCAGATGGTGAAATGAAACTATCTGTAGCACTAGAATCAAATAAAATCTTTACATTGATATGCTTTAGCATACCTGATGACTCCACCACCGTGGATTGATGTTCTGCCTGGCGATTATTAACCACTGCGTAAATCTGGTGGCTGCTACTGGCTCTTCCCATCGGGGCCTTTCCTTCTCTATGCACAAATCCTGATTGTAACTCTGGGAAGTCACACTGGTAATGGGGTCCTCCACATCCCCAATAGGTAACACTATATTGAACCTGCGCATAGTTATGTGACTATCTCTGAAATGAGTTCCTTCCCCTGGAACCCCTGCCCCTACTAGCTGCTCCCTGAGATGGTCATGGACCTTCCTGTGTCATTGGTGATGAATGAAATGCTACACTCGATGCCATTGAAATCCCTGTGTCTACTGTCCTTGGTGCGACTCTATTACCATATGGAGGTGGCCTTGAGACCCCTCCCCTGGGAAATTTCCTAGGGGCCTTCCCCATGAATCCAAGACGATGCAAAAATGTCAATCTCGTACCTCCAGTTAAGTTCATGTGTTCCTCTGCATAACGCACATTTTCCACTTCTTTTGCTACTGAAGACGATTTCCACATCCACACCATATCCCTTATCTTAGGGTTTAACCCATAGACAAAACATTATACCTGTCGTTGGTCATTATCCATATATGAAACATATTTGACCAATTCCATAAACCTAATCTCATATTCTTCTACGGTTATGTTTCCCTGTACTAGAGCATGAAACGCTCCTACCTATTGTTCCTCAAAGTAAGCTGGTAGATATTTCCTTTGGAAGCTCTCCTCAAAAAGTTCCCAAGATACGGTGTCTGGGGTAAGATGCAGTTGTCTTTCCAGGTTGCCCCACCAGTTCAAGGCATTGTCTCTTAACTGAAAAATTGCTATCTTCGCCTTTGAAGTGGACGCATAGTCTCTTAAGGAAAAACACCTTGTCATTCCTTCCAACCATTCCTCGACATGTTCACTGGCATGACCCTCGACAAAATCCAGAAGTTTGATCTTCTGCAGTTCTCTAGTGATGTCTTCAGGTGGATGTCCTCCCCCTGAATCCATCGACGCTTCTGGATTACCCATTCTATATGGTGGGGGCTCCACTTCAATCCTTGCTGGTTGACACCCCTTTAAGTCTCATTTATGGCTTCCAAAGAGCGCAATATGAGAGATAGTTCAGGCGATGGTGGTAGAGGCACTGGCAGTCCCTGCAACGATGCCCCTCTACCTCGATTTCCTTGAGTCCTAACCATCCTGTATGATTTAACCTGCATCAACCAAAGTTGTCAGGGTGAGTTCAAGGACATTTCACATTTGCATAACTTAAACTAGAAAACAGGGTTAGGCTTAAGTTTTTTTTACTTGTCTGTAAATAGACGTTACTCTCTTTAGGGGAAGTGGCTAGGTTAGGGTTAAATTGTCTAAGCTTGATGTCTTCGCTTAAGAAAACTATTTACCCTCTCACCTAGTAGTTACGCTAGCACTGTAGCACACTCACCACAGTGCATCAGATCCCTTATATGGTTCTTTCTATTATACCCCGATTCTACCTTGACTATTCCCCATAACATGCATCAAACTCCCGCTACTCTACAAGGACTTTTAACCTTTATAAATTATAAAGTTACACTATTACATTCATTAATCATAGGCATATATATATGATTAATAATCATAGGTTTCAAACCCATTATTAACATTAAAATTTTATAATGTTAATACATTGTGCACAAAATGCTCCCTTGCGGGCTTGGTGCTTGGCTTTGGCTGGTGGAATGGAATAGAAGGGCTTGGCGTTTGGCTCGATGGTTGAGGGCATGGAACTCAGTGCTTGGTTAACTTGGATAATTGGAGATTATACTTTGGGATAGTACTTTATGACTATTGATAATTAATTTATTTATATAAATGAATTTATTTTGTAAAGTAACATGTGGAGCACGTTGGTGTTGGTCCATTTCTCAAGGTTCTTGGGCTTGGTGGAGGTTGTGGGTTCAAAACCCATGGACTCCAAACTTATTTTCCAAACTTTTTTTTTTTTTTATAACTTTATTATTATTATATAGTTATTATTTTTTTTAATAATTAACATTTTTTTTTTAACAAATTTTATACGATCTATAAAAAAAAACGTAATTTAAAAGAAATTTTAAAAAGAATTAATTAAAAATAAAAAAAATTATTAAATAAGAGAAATTTTAAAAGAAATTAAAAAAAAATAAACAAAATTTTCTTTTTTTATTTGAAGTCGGGCATCATGGATGCATGAGGTCCATGTGCCCTCCTTCCCAGGGCTCTCATCCTCAACCCTAAATTATTCTCGCCTTTATCTCCTCGAACCCTAGCCTCACTTGACCCTTTTCATTCTCATTTTTTTTTTCTTCAAACGCTCTATAGAGGTGAAGGATGAGGCCGACGACCATGGCCATCTCCATGCTCGACCGACCCCGTGTCCACGGTTTCAAGGTCTGTAGGGTGCGTCATGTACAGTGGCGCGTTCCCTCTGCTCCTCTGTGGCTTGGTCTTGAACGCTGGCTTGAATGTTGTGTTGTGCTGTGTGTTGGAATGTTGTCTTAGGCTCGACGGTTGCGCTGAGATTGCATTTTTGCATGGATCGTATGTGTGGTTTGATGCTTGGTGTGGTGGCTCACTTTTTCTCCTTTTCAAACCCTAAAGAGGAGCTCATCAAACCCTAGAAAAACAATATAATTATACATTCCAAGTCGATTGTTGTTTGGCATTTTGGGTGAGATATATGTTGCAGAGGATGTCGTTTCCTATATTCCTAGCACAAGTCTTCTTTTGTTTTCTGTATCTATGCAGGCTGAAATGACCTGAAATTAAGTGTAGGCGATGAAAGTTGTGGCGATGAACCCGAGTAGGGTATGAAAAGTGTAGGTTATTATCTGTGATCTACAGTTTGTTTTATTGCGCTTTATATTCTCATAACCATGTTTAAAGGCCTATTATGAATGTTTTATAACTATAAGAATGTCGACTCCTGATTAATCTTCGATTTATTTATTTGTTTTTCTGTGCATGCTAAAATCAAGTGAAATTTAGGTTTAATCTGTAAGGTTTTCCGCGATGAATGATCAATTGTATGTGATGAAAATTGTTATAATGGGTAATTTGCAGCTTAATATCGTGATGCCACACCCTGGATACATGAAGCCATAATTCATTCATTCATTTGCAGGCATCTCTTTCATCTTTAACGTGTTTTTTTTTTTTTTTCTCATTCTTCTGTGAAGTGTCTTATGCTGTTTTTGGGTTTTATGTGCATTTATGGTTGCTGAAGGCTTAGCGCTTAGTATTGGGCATTGGGCTTGTGACCTGCCTTGTGGTTGCAGGTCACGTGGGCTGGTGCTGGTGTTGGTGCTTTGTTTGGTGCCCCTCTTGTGACCTTGCGTTGCCTCTGGCGCTTTGGGTGCTCGACTATGTGCTTGTGCTCACTACCATGTGGGCGTGTTGGCATCCCAACCTTTGGTTACCCATGTGTGTTGGTGTGTTGTTGATGCTTGTGCATTGCCTTGTGACTTTGAGCTCAGTTCTTGATACTTGGGTAATGACTGTTGTAGGTAAACTCAATACCCTGGATTTATTTATTTTGGGCGTTGACCTCGGAGGAGGTGAAGACCGAAACGCTTGACCTCCAACATGCCCTCCACTCCTGGTGACCATGGCATCCCTAGCTGACCCAATTACTAACACACCTGATGCAAAATCCACTACTGCTATCTTGGCCAAACTCTCGCCATTCCATCTCTTAATCGCCTTATCATTCTTGCTTATGGAGGGTTGATCTTCATGATCAGAGATAGAAGCACATATTCTACTGTGGAATGCGAATCTAGTAAAGAGTCTCGGCCTATGGCTTCTACCAAACCAATCCAATTTCCACCTGGATCTCATTACAAAATGATTTGCCATTCCAGGAGATGCAGTTATTAGACTGTGTGCCATGGTAATGACATAATATTGGTTTTGTTTGTAATGAATGAATTATGAAATACTGGATCTTTGTTATGTTGTATTAGAACACAAGAACGTAAACAACAAGGAAGATAGCCAATATATTTATATTTATATGGATATATATAAATATATTACAGGTTTCCTTTCGAATCACTAGGTAATATAAAAAAATAAAAAAATCATGCCCTTATTTAAACAGAGGTAATTCTCTTTAAGGAACAGTATATAAGAAGTTTTTATCAAATACAATTTACAAATTTCTAGAAAGAACATCGTAAGTTATAACAAGTATATTGGAACTCGAATACCTCTCCAAGGGTAGGCCATATCTTGTAATCAGTAATAAGTGTCCAACCTCTAGAAAACACATAAAGAAAATTAGTAGTTGTGTAAATTAAGAAGTAAGAATAATGGTATATTGTATATTATAGGAAATGTTCTTCCTGAAAAACTTGAAAACATGTGATCTAAAACACTGTGTAAAATTTGAGGTGGTCGTTGGAGTCTTGTAAGCACTGATGAAATGTAAGGTTGATAAAGGAATCCTGCTATGGCAACGAGTGAAGTTCATCTCAGATGCAACATTTGAAATAGAGTTTTACCAGGTAATACAAGAAATTTACCTGGTTTCCAGATCACTACTTTTACTTTTACTTTGTATACTTCTATTTTCTAAGACTAACATTTTCTTGTTTGATTCTCTATGACTTGTGTAGGTGAGCATATAGTTTACAGGTAGCCTGAACAGAGGGTGAGACGATTTGCTATAGACTCTCCCTATTCCTGGGTTCCTATGGGTAGTTCTTCATAGGTTTTAAGGTCTGTAAAATAAAGGGTTTCTAGGTTGTAGGTTACGGATTTGGGAGCATATTGCACAGTTAGGTGGGTGGTCAAGCCCATGTTTCAGTTCTGAAACCGGGCTTTGATACCATGTGTAAGGTCTCTTCCCACAGAGCCTTATAAATCAAAACTTAAAATAGAGAATAGAGAAAATTATCCTGTACAATTTAATCTTCAACATTTAACCATAATTTATTCAGCAAAAATTAAATTTATTAACAACATGAAAATAAATCAGATAACAATCACATGACACAACATATTCAACACCTTAATGATAACCACCTAAAATAGCGTAATCATGGAAATACATACCTTTGTCTGATGTTAATTCTCCAATGTCCAGCTGTCCTCTCTGTTGCTCTGCCCAAACTCTTCCCAAAACTGAATCCTTCCTCCCTACTAGCTAGGAACAGAGCCTATCCGGCTCCCTAGCTCCAGGATTCGGTGAGGATTCCTGGCCCCCGAGCCCAAAACCCCCAGCAACCGATACATCCCTGTAACATACCACCCAAACTCCAAACCAGAAAAATACAACCCCGAAAGCATAGTCCCTAATCTGGGAAAAATCTTCCTTTTCCAAAAGTTTCAAAAGTCCCTCTCCCGAATGCCTTTGCCCCCTCATATCCTCCTCCCATTCATTGCCTCCTACCTTCATTTAATGTCACCCAACTTATCCCTCCATTTAATACCTTATCCCTCTATTCAGTACCCTATCCCTCCATTCAATGCTTTATCCCTGCATATGTAAAGTTTTCTAATAATAAATTAAAAGTTATTAAGCCTTTAATTCGTTACCCAACCATTAAATGTGCTAATTAATCAATTAATTAATTAATCAACATATATTAAACAATAAATAAATAAATAAATAATATTATTNAATTATTTAATTAATTATACTTGATAAATCTTAAGCAATCATTTAGCTAGGGTTGTTACACCTTTCAGTAAATTGGTAAGTCATTACTGCCCTCAATGACTATACCATACTATAAGAATGGAATTTAGAAAATATGCTTGAATTGATAGAGAAATGAAGGGTAATAAGATCACATTCAAGATCACATTTTCTATGTCAAAAAGGTTGTAGGATAAATAAATGGATTTCAAAGTATTTGCAACAAAACATGTAGTGGAAAATATATTGTTCATTCAAATAAAGAATCAACGAGCTTCAAAAAATTCCATTACGGGAAATTTGAGGTCTAAAATGGGCCTTCTAAGGAAAACACTTGAAATTGGAGAATAACACAACAAGAGGGCAAGGCCACAAGGGCTCACACAAGTGAGACTATGCTCACACAAGTGAGACTATGCTCACACACTCTATATTACCAATTTGATAAATTGCATAAAAAGTTATAGGCTAAGATAGCCTCTAACAACCTCCTAAATTTCTAGATCTAAAAACCACTCGGAGACTAAACTAGCGTACAGTAGAAATTTGTTCTAACAATTTCCTAACTATGGAATTTCTCCATTATTCTCCAACACTCCCCCTTAATGGATAAGTGGATTAAATACAATGACAACACATAACATGCCTGTCGTTCTTAGTCTTAGCTAGACTTACAAATTGACTCTAACAATTTCATCTTGACCTTTCTTGTTGTTAGATAGTGATGGAGATGGAGCTTCTTCCTTGGCTTGTTTCTCAAAATATGTTTCATATTGACTCTATTCTGATTCACTATCATCTTGGCTTTGTTCTTCTTCATTTTGGAACTTGGAAGCTGACTATCGCTCTTTGTCCTCAACACCTCTGCAGGTTCTTGAAAGCATTTGTCTTTAATGCTTGCAAATTTTTCCAACTTCTCATAAGTGGGTTGTTGCCATTTAAGGATACAATCATCAATGTCCTGATCAATGGACTGTTGCAACATCAATTCATAATAATGCTTGATTTCTTCCGGGCCCCACACCATAAAAATTGACTCAATATTTTCTTCATCAATTTCTTCATTTTCTTCCATGTTTTCTTCATAATCAGTCACTACTGAAAATGAACTATTGTCTTGTAAACCTGCACACTAAAAAACATTGTTACAATCATATGAAAAATCATAGGAAGAACCATACCGGTTCTTTTCATTTTGATCTTCTAAGAGATCTTTCCCTTCTTCATCTTTCTTCCCTATTGTAGTTTTATCCACCTGATCTATAAGAAGGGTTACTTTTCCACGTAACAAATCATCTATGAGTTTCTTCTCCTGCAGTATATGGAACCAACATTCACTTGAAAAGTTTTCATCATCATATTTAACTAAATTTACCTAAGACTCACCCAGGGGTTCATTAGCAGTTATACATTCATATCCATTATCAATCTTAGTTGAATTCACCAAATCATTAATTGTTATTTTACTATCAACTACATACATACTTTCTTCATTAATCATTGCAACTTCATTAATGTTATTTTAAGTCTCTATTCCAGTTATGAGACTCGAAACACAATCACCATTTTCAACAACAATACCTTCATCAACTTCAACATTCTCACTCCAATTCTTCATTTCAAGAATATCCCAAACTATTTTTGCACTAGGTATTTCACCAAATTCACATAAAATACTAGATAAAATGTTTTCATCCACTACTGATATAATAAGTTGTAATTATATTGCACCTCTTCTCTTATCATAGAAATTGACATGACATTCATGATCATAATGAAATAAATCTACTAACCATAGTAATTTTTTCATTTGAGTTTTCCAAGATTCATAATCTATACCTGAGAAGAATGGCAAATTTGGCATCACTATTTCATATATTTCATCAAATTCTTCATGGTCTTCATTGATCTGGTCCAACATTTCATTTTGTTCCTCAAGTATTGGTTTTTGAACTGAAAGCACATCAGACTTATCTACAAAATATAATGATTCTTCTTGTTGATTCTTTCTCCTCATGTGTTTAAGCTCTCTTTGGAGTTGTTTAACTTTCCTTTGCTGACCCATTACAACTTCACTTTCTACTGGATTCAATCATGGATTTATAGTTTCAATTATCAATTGTGTCCATGGGAAGAGATATCCATGCACTAGAACTATGGTGATACTTATGGCTATTGGATAATGTTTTCAACCACAATTTCTCATGTACATAAATAACAACTTCTCTGCCATTCCTCGGCTCCACATGCTACAAAAACCTTTTGTTTTAAATGGAAGAAAATATAAAATAACTTAAAATATTCATAGTACCTGGTTGATTATAATATATAGTAATCCAATGGAATGTATGTCACATTTCAGGAAAACAATGATGTCAAACAATGGCTTCCTTGCTGGTTGTTTTCTCTTCCAGGTAGCAATTCCTTCTTGGTATACTTCTTCAACTCGTGGCTTTATTCCTCCACATGAGAAACTCCACATGGGCTCCTTAACTGCACCCATGCAAATAATGCATCTCACCTTTAAATCATTGCTTTTACTCCTCCATAGGGGTGACTCCTCCATGTGGGAAATGATAGTCTGTTACTTTCCTTAGCTATTTTCCAATGCCCATTTATTGTGCAACAATGTATTTATCAGACAACAAGATGAAACAAATCTCTTACAACAAACGACTCATTCAACAATTTCAACAATAATGACGCCAATAAACAATGGTTTGTGTATTCAATGAACACATTTACGGGCTCGATGACACAATTGATGGAATAATGTGTGAACCTCTCTTTCTACCTCCCACGCGGGCTCATCACCACAACAAATGCAGGTCGCTCCTTCGTTGCTCCATGCACAATAAGTTCCTGCATGAACTATCCTTCACGTGTGCATTTACGAGATCCTCCTCATAGCACACATCTATTTCACGTGGGAAACACATCTCTATTTCTACTAATGCTGGCAGTGTATAACCTTTCACAATAATATCCCCCTTCCAATTTGTACAGGGTGTACAGACAAAAAATTTCTTCTTCCATGTCATGTCATGTCACATGCCTTTTCCCCTGAATATGAATAGTAGGAAACTATGAATTATTTCTCTAATGGTTTTTCGGGTGTTGCAGTTTCTTTGATGTGGAAGAAATACCAATGGATTCCGACAAACCAGATAACGCAATGCCCCCAAGCCCTTGGAGACTGTGCACTGTTTACCAAGTAGAAGAGATAAAGTCGATAATCCGGATGGGCCTGATATGGGCTGCTGGAATCCTATTGATCACAGCCTCTGCCCAACATAACACATTTTCATTGATGCAAGCCAGGACGATGAACCAACATTTGGCAGGATCTTTCGAGATTCAACTGTTCTCCGGTGGCAAGGAAAAATATTCTCACAAACAAGCAACACACAAACCTTTCTCTCTACGGGTTTCTTGTTTGTGTCCTCATGGTATTCGCTCTCGATATTCTCTACCTACGTTACATAAGGATACTGGCCTTGTCCCTCCTCTTCGAAGCTCCTTGCTTCTCACTAGGACAAATGGATGGAAAAAGAACAGGTAATCACAATACAACAAATGAATCATAGCAGCTAACCTCTCTCGAAACGATGGAAACAACAAGTAAACAATTGAAAACAACAAATCAATTCTCAGCAAATTGCTCCTCCTGCAAAAAACAAATATAATTGGTCCTTGGGATATCAAGTTCTAAATGGACCGGTCTGTAACGGGAATTTTTAAAAGTGTTCCAAGCAAAATCTTAGTTGGATGATTCCTGTCAAATTTCCCCATAATGAACGATTTCCGAGACAATTCCCCTCTCCTAACAACTTCAGTTAATTTAACGACATAAATATTCCCAGTAAGATGTTGATGATTTCAACTATGTGAGAAACTCTCCAGCTTACAAACCTATGAGGTGTGGATCATTCCAGCTATGTGAGTCTTTCTCTCAGCTTACAAACCTGAGAGAAATCCCCTAAGAAGGGTATGTGGTTCCTTCCTGAGACATATCTAGGAACATAGAGATGACCTCATCCATTCATTGGGTTGAGAAGAACTGCATATGATTATCTAGTGGGAAAGGCGATCTGTTGAGGTAGATGTTCCTGTGGCTGAGCACAAGGTGAACGTGTGAAATCCCAAAGTGGTGGGTGCATCGTCATGTGAACATAAATGAATATGATGTATTTTCCTCCTCTGAGAAACAGAGTTGAAGAAGACTCTAGATGGTTCTCCTGTATGAGGCAGTGGGAGAGAAGATCAATAGAGTGGACGTGCCTATGGACAAGCATAGGTGAACGTGTGAAGATATGGTTCTTCTGTGTAAGGCAATGAACCATAGATATGGCATCACTATGGATGTGCCCCTAGTGGATGAGAACTGGTGGGTGTATCATATCCTTTTCTATATATTGTTCAAGAGTTATACTTACCTGTAGCCTTAATTGTTATGTAAAGGGTACAGGTTGGCCCCACCTTAAAGTGATTAATAATAAATGTAAAAGACAATTAATCTGGTTAATATTAATTAGAATAATAATAATAATTATTATACTGTGACTTAGTGAGGTCAGACCTATTGAGCCAATAGACACTTTTGTTGATACGAAAAGTCTAATATAAGTAAGGGAAGATTCCCCATTGTGAAATCATATGTTTCTTGTGAGTTTGGAAATTTCAGCGAGTACACTTCTTTGGGAAAAGGTGCACACCTCTCTTGGGAACTAGATTTCTAGAGGTTGAGCACCCTATTGTGTGCTAGGTATTTCTTGATAGTGAAGGTATTTCTCTTGAAGAATATAATGAAGGATTTGGCTGGGTTTTCTTCCCTTGTTGAGAAGGGTTTCCCAGGATACTTCTTGTTTTCTTTTGCATGGTGTTTCTTCTTGTGATATTGGTTGTTGCAACATTCTTGTTTATGGTTAAACAAATGCAAATTGAAATGAACTCCATGCTTAACCTATATTATTTAAAAATAAACATGGTATCAGAGAATAGGTCTTGAATAATCCGTTGCACAAGCTACAAGCTTCTACCAGTCATCTCTTGCACATCTGAAGAAACCGTACAACCCTCCTAGGGATTCCAGAAATTTCGTACGACCTCCTTTTTTGAGATTTTTCAGCACTCAAAACTCGGACGTTGGGGATAAAAACCACATAGAAGTGTACATACTCCTCCGATGCACCTCCAACAAGTCTCGGATTGCATTTCTGGGCATTTTGATTTTTTGTCTATAAGTGTTTCGCCAAATTCTGTAGAAAAATTCAGAATTGTACTTCTGCAACTTCTTGAAGAATCTCTTCAACTTACTAGGGATATCATATTTCTCAAGGCTTATTGTTGGCAGACATAATCCCAACAAAACATAAAAGTGCTAGCCCAGCCTAACCGTTAGGTTTTCTAGCCTAGTTGACAAGGGTTTGCGAAGATGAGAAAATGCATGATGGGAAGCAAGCTTGATGGTTCAAACAAGCTCAGTTCCAGGAAGACAATGTCTCAAAGAAATAAAGACATCAACATCTCAACACTCTCAGGTATGGTTCCTATCAATGATAATACTTGGCTAATTGACAGTGGTGCCTCCAGGCACATGACTGGTATTAGAAATCATCTAACACACTTCGTTGAGAAAGAGACATATCTACATGTTGTTGTTGGAGATGATGTTAGATATAATGTGAGAGGAGTTGGAAATTCTACCTTCCAACTAGATTCGGATATGTAGCTTAAACTAGAGGAAGTTCTATATGTACCCAGAATGAAGAGAAACATTGTATCTATTTCGGCCTTGGAAGACAAAAGTTACAAAATTACTTTCTCAGAAGGAAGAGTTATTGCATGGCACAAAGAATCTCATATAATCTCTTCCAATGTAATTGGTGTTAGAGAAAACAACTTGTACAAGTTGACCATCAAACCAGTTCAAGCCTTATTACATGACTCTATCATCTTGAGTAAGTTATGGCATATAAGATTTGCTCACATTCATTATAGAGCTTTTCCAACTCTAGGGAAAATGGTAACAGGTTGACCAGAAATACAGATTCAACATAAAGGTGTTTGCAAAGGTTGTGCCCTTGGAAAAAGTGTTAAAGGATCCTTTCCTAGCAGTGACAACAGATCCAAGGAAATCTAGGACTTCATACATTCAGATGTATGTAGGCCAATGACGGTTGCATCCTTAAATGGGTACTTATACTATGTACTCTTCATAGATGATCACTCCAGAAAAAACTTGGATTTACTTTCTAAAGAACAAGGATGGAGTTCTTGCCAAGCTTCAATAATTCAAAGATCAGGTTGAAAACCTGACCAAAAGAAAAATCAAAGTATTGATATCAGACAATGGAGGAGAATACACCTCAAAAGAATTTAACAGTTTTTGTATTGAAGAAAGAATCAAGAGGGAGTTCCGAGTTCCTTACAACCCTCCACAAAATGGGGCTGCTGAAAGGAAAAACAAAACTATCATTGAGGCAACTAAATCAATGATACATGATGAGAGTCTACTTATGACTCTATGGGAAGAATCATGTATGACAACAATATATGTTCAAAACTGTAGTCCTCATCAGATCCTGAAGAACATTACTCTAGAAGAAGCATTCACCAAAGTGAAGCCTGAGATCAGACACTTTAGAATATTTGGATGTCCAGTGTACCTTCATGTACCCAAAGAAAAGAGATCCAAACTAGAACCTTCAAGAAAAAAGGGTACATTTGTAGGATAGAGTGAATCCTCAAAAGCATATCGAATCTACATCCCAGGTCAGAGACAAATTGAAGTAAGAAGAGACATTACTTTTGAAGAACAAGTAGCCTTCCGAAAATCCAGAGAAGCTCAGATGGAAATTGATAGTGAAACAATACCTCCCCATCCTTCAACAGTTCAAAGGGAGACATATATTATTCTAGATGAGCCAACAACTCCAGTTGATCCAGTTTCTCCAGCAGATTCAGTTGCCCCAAGAAACATACCTAGATACATCATAGTTGGACATAAAATACCTGCTTGGTCTCGACAAACTTTAGAAGAAGTAGAAGGGAATAAAGCCCCATAAGGAGCAACCAGAGAAAGTAAGAGACCTAAGAGATTCTCAAGCTACCTTTCAGCCATGACCCACATTATTGATTCAGAGCCAACTTGTCATGGATAAGCTTCGGTTGAAAAAGTATGGCAAGATGCCATGATTGAATAATACCAATCTATACTAAAAAATGATGTATGGGATGTTGTTCCAATACTAGAGGGAAGTCCGTAGGGACTTCCAAATGGATTTACAAAATCAAACATGCTACTAATGCAAGCATTGAAAAATACAAAGCAAGATTTGTGGCTAGAAGGTTTTCACAAATAGAGGGAGTCGACTATGACAAGACTTTTGCACCAGTAGCCAGATATACCTCCATATGATCTATCATTGCACTAGCTTCGTCCATGGGTTGGAAGCTACATCAGATGGATGTAAAGACAACTTTTCTCAATGGTGAAATTGAGGAAGAAGTTTATATTGAGCAGCCAGAAGATTTCGTTATACACAACGAAAAATCTCATGTATGCAAGTTGAAGAAATCCCTATATGGTCTAAAACAAGCACCACGTGCTTGGTACGAGAAAATGGATGGATTTCTAATGAGTTTGGGCTTAAAAAAAAGTGCAACTGATCCAAACTTATATTATCACATTGATGTCAATGACTGTCTGATTTTGGTCTTATATGTGGATGATCTTTTCATCACCAGTTCAGAGAGACTCGTTACTGAATGCAAACAAGCATTAACTACCAAATTTGAAATGAAGGATTTGGGCCTAATGTATTATTTCTTGGGACTAGAAGTATGGCAGAGATTAGATGAGAGTTTCCTAAGTCAAGGAAAATATACTATGGAGATACTGAAAAGGTTCAAAATGACAGATTGTAAATACATGCCTACTCCAATGGTAATGGATTTAAATAAGATGAGTGACACTGATTCATGAGATGTAGATCCACATTTATATTGACAACTTATTGGATCTTTGATGTATCTAGTTAACACCAAGCCAAATATTTGTTATGCAGTGAATGTGCTTAGCCAGTTTATGAGTCAACCAAAACATACACATTGGATAGATGCAAAATACGTATTGAGATACTTACAAGGTACAATTGGTTATGGCCTGAGATATGCAACCAATGTGGACTTAATCTTGGAAGGATATGCCGATGCAGATTGGGCAAGAAGTGAAGTAGACAGAAAGAGAACCTCAGGTTGCTTCTTCACCTTAGGATCAACCATGGTTTCCTAGTGTAGTAGAAAACAAATCTCTGTAGCTTTAAGTACAACATAGGTAGAGTACATTGCACTAAGTGTGGCAGTTCATGAAGCAGTATGGCTTCACAAAATTTTGATTGACTTGTTCGATCATGAGATGGATCCAAATACTATTCATTGTGACAACCAGAGCTATGTAAATCTCTCTAAGAACCTAGTGTTTCATGACAAATCGAAACACTTTGAAATCAAGTATCACTATATCAAAGACATGGTGCAGAGAAAGATAGTACACATGAAATATCTTTCTACTCATGAATAGATTGTAGATATCTTCAGCAAACCACTTGCCAATACAAAGTTTGAGTATTTTCATGAGATACTTGGCCTGGTGGAAAATGCCTCCCTAGATGAGAGGGAGTGTTGATGATTTCATCTATGTGAGACATTCTCTAGCTTACAAACTTGTGAGGTGTGGATCATTACAACTATGTGAGTCTTTCTCCCATCTTACAAACCTAAGAGAAATCCCCTAAGAAGGGTACATGGTTCCTTCTTGAGACAGAGCTAGGAACATAGAGATGACCTCCTCCATTTAGAGAGTTGAGAAGAACTCCAGATGATTATCCAGTGGGAAAGGCGATCTTTTGAGTTAGACGTGCATGTGGTTGAGCACAAGGTGAATGTGTGAAATCCCAAAGTGTTGGGTGCTTCGTCATGTGAACATAAATGAAGATGATGTATTAGCTTCCTCTGAGGAGAAATGTTGACGAGAAGACTCCGGATGGTTCTCCTACATGAGGTAGTGGGAAAGAAGATCTGTAGAGTGGATGTGCTTGTGGATGAGCACAGGTGAACGTGTGAAGATCTCGTTCTTCTGTGTAATGCAGTGAACCAGAGATATGACATCCATATGGATGTGCCCCTAATGGATGAGAACTAATGGGTGTATCATATCCTTTGCTATATATTTCTCAAGAGTTAGACCTACCTGTAACCTTAATTGTTATGTAAAGGGTGCAGGCCAACCCCACCTTAAATTGATTAATAATAAATGTAAAAGATAATTAATCTTGTTAATATTAATTATAATAATAATAATAATAATAATAATTATAATTATAATTATATTGTGACTTAGTGAGGTCAACCCTGTTGAGCCAATAGACACTTCTATTGATAGGACAAGTCTAATATAAGTAAGGGAAGATTCCCCATTGTGGAATCATATATTTCTTGTGAGTTTGGAAATTTCAGCAAGTACATTTCTTTGGGAAAAGGTGCACACCTCTCTTGGGAACTAGAGTTCTAGGGTTTGAGCACCCTCTTGTGTGCTAGGTCTTTCATGGTGGTGAAGGTATTAAATTGAAGAATATAGAAAAGGATTTGGTTGGGTTTTCTTCCCTTGTTTAGAAGGGTTTCCCATGATACTTCTTGTGTTCTTGTGCATGGTGTTTCTTCTTGTGATCTTGGTTGCTACAACATTATCTTTTATGGTTAAGACAAATGAAAATTGAAATGAACTACATGATTAACCTATCTTATTGAAAAATCAACACAAGAACACTTTCTTGCTGCAACCTCCTCGAATAGAAGATTCCACCATTGAATTCACCAATGTTTGAGAAGTTCCCTTAAATGCATTGAAATTTGACCTCTTTCAATGGATTTATCCAAACTTCGTGCAAAAACGAAGACCACAATATCCTTTCAGGTCACTTACACAAGATAATTCCACAATTCCAAAAAACTGTGAAGCTTCAACTAAGAAGGTTAAATGTGTAGAAATACAGAATCCTTTCGAAGAATTATTGTTTCTACAACAAAAATCATTAAATATCCCTCACAACACCAGATCGTTGCTCCACGCATGCAGATCTATACTCTAGCAACAATCTTCAAGCTTAGTGGCTCTTCAACTAGGTTGGCTAGTTACTTCACGTCGGGTTCACCAAAATCCTCCACATTGTGGCTCAACCCAAACTCCTCCACGTCGTGGCTCCTTCACTTGAAAATACATGGCGATGGTAGTGGGAAGCAAACTCTCCATGACCTACAGCTGAATCAATCTGAGCTCGTCGGGTTCACCAGATGCATCCAACAAGACAATGCTTATCTCATACACACATGCATCCTCCTCTCTCTTTCGTCTGGATCCACCTTTAATAGTAGTGACGGCTCCTCGTTTACAACGACCTTCTGTGTTAAACAATTCTTGGACAAAACCTCATATTTCTTCATAGAGCTCCAACTTATTTCTCTACAATGCTCCTCCATGCAACATCTTTCTTCTTTCAACATCAACGACCACACTCTCGATCCATAGGTGTGTCTACATGGCCCGTCTTGGCTCCTCACAATGAATTTATCCCTCAGCTCTGATACCAACTTGAAATTGGAGAATAACACAACAATATGATGAGGCCACAAGGGCTCACACAAGTGAGAATACGCTCACACACTCTATATTACCAATATGATAAATTGCATACAAATTTGTAGGCTAGGATAGCCTCTAACAACCCCCTGAATTTGTGGATCTGAAAACCACTCAAAGACTAAACTAACGTACAATATAAATCCGTTCTAACAATTTCCTAACTATGGAATTTATGCATTATTCTCCAACAAAAAATAAAACAATATTTAAAATAATAAAATAAGATTTATGAATTTTCAAAGGTAAAGAAAGAAAAACTACTTTTTTAAATCGTATTTTTTACTTATCTCCTTATAGGGTTACTCAAATTTCAAGTGGGAACTCATTGGATGTGGATTTAAATTCTTCATGGAAACCGATTACGCACTCTACATACTTTTGATAGTCCAATACTGAGATAAACTGGAAATACATGAAAAAACACGTTATTAGTTTTCATCCTTTCCCTCCAAAAATGTTTACCCTTATGGTTGACATCATCATCCTGAATACTATTGTTTCTTTTAAAATTGATTTTGATAGTATTTTTGTTTTGTTTTGAGGCCCATTTTTACCTCAAAATTCCCCTAATGCCAACATCTCACAATCCTTTTGTTTTGAGGCTCATTTTTTACCTCAAAATTCCACTAATGCCAACATCTCACAAGCCTTCATGGAACACTGTAAATTAACATTTCAGGGCTAAGAAGACTATAGATATATGGCATCATTTCAAGCCTTAGAAAAAGGATGTAGTAAGGAATGCAATTTGTAAAGCAATAATGCCACCCAAACTATTGGAGTCACCGAAGATTCAATTCCACTAGTTCCAATAGAATACGTGGTTGAATGAATGAAATTTGTCGTAGATGATGAATTTATGATCTCAATTTAATTCCCTTTGTAATTTGTAGGGATATTTGAGATTCCAATAGTAAATATGTTCATGGTTTACAAAGATGGAATTAAGGAGAGAACTTTATGGAATATTATTAATTAAGAATTAGCAAATTAATATCAAAGATGAGGAACCCAAAGGTAAAAGATATTTTGAGATCCATAATTAACAGGGAATTGAACTTAGATGGGGAGGATGATAATCATTCCTAGAAACCACCCAAGCTGTTGCCACCCAAGCTAAATCTAATTGACACTTTCACATCATGCCTTACTCCTAACATAGTGATAATGTTTTTTCTAAATTAAGAACAATTATAAATAATTATACCAAAATTCATATTTCTTTTATTAAATTAGTAAGATGATCATCCATTCAATTCCTCATCATTTAACCTTATCTTATATCTCTTTAAATTAAGAAAAAGTAAGAAAATAATAATAATAATAATAATAATATATTTTTAAGGTCACATCCAAGCAAGACACTAAATTGGTGTATAGACCCCCTTTTTTGTGGGAAAAGGGACCCCCTCCTCCCAACGATTTGATTGGTAAAGTCTACGGAGGTATACATACCCTACCCCCCTTTGGATTTGAACTTTTGACCTCTTAGGAGGAAACACATGTTCTTAACCATTAGGCCCACTCAGGTTGTGGGCCTAATAAAATAGAAAAAAAATCCAAAATAAAATACACATGGAAGGATTATAATCAAAAGGTCTTGAGTTCAAGAAAAAGTGAGAAAAAAATTATAAAATAAAATACCCAATAAGAAAATACAAATGACAAACAACAATAACATATGGTAAACTTTTTCCCTATTCATGGCTTAACATTGAGATATAATAATGTCCAAAGGCTCATTTAAGTACCTAAAAAAGAAAACAAACAACAATAAGGGTAACATTTTTCCAAAGATAAACCAATTCATGGCTTAGCATTAAGGTATAAGAATGTCTGAAGGCTCATTTAAATACCTCAAAAAGAAGTGCTGGTGACTAATACCTATTCTATTCTACTATATGAAATAGAAGCATGGATTGTAATCCAATTTGTCTACTTGCATTGACTCTTAGAAGCAGCATGGATTGTAATCCAATTTGTCTTTTAGGAAATAAAAGCATGGATTGTAATCCAATTTGTCCTTTAGGAAATAAAAGCATGGATTGTTATCCAATTTGTCTACTTGCATTAATTCTTAGAAGCAACATGGATTGTAATCCAATTTGTCTACTTGCATTGACTATTTCTAAAGCAATTTTCTTAAAGTTAATTTGAAATTAAAAGAGATTGGAAAAAGAGAAAAGTATGGTTCAATCAAAGAAAATATGTTGAGACAATATTGCAGAGGTTTAATATACATGAATGTAAATCGATCAAGGTTCCTATTCTTGTTGGTGTAAAGTTATCTGTAGATCGGTGTCCCAAGACAAATGAAGAGGAGGAGGACATGTCTTGTGTTCCATATGCGAGTGCAGTTGGCAGTTTGATGTATGCAATGGTATGTACTAGACCAGACATTGCACATGCAGTGGGAGTTTTGAGAAGGTATATGTCAAAACCAGGGAAGCAACATTGGACAACAATAAAAAGGGTTTTTAGGTATTTGTGTGGCACTGATAACTATGGATTGTGCTACCAAGGAAGACCGAGATTGGACAAAGTGGTTGATATACATGGATTTGTGGATGCAGAATGGGATGGAGATCTAAATCGTAGGAGATCTACAAGTGGGTATGTGTTTAACATATTTGGAGGAACAATAAGTTGGATGAGAAAAAGACAAGCTATAGTGGCACTTTCAACTATAGAATATGAATACATGGCAACCAATCATGCAAGTAAGGAAGAAGTAAGGTTACAAATATTGTGTTCAGGTATTGGGTTGGTGCAACAAGATGTAAGGATATATTGTGACAGTAAGAGTGCAATTTTTCTGGCGAAGAACCCGACTTATCATTCAAAGACAAAGCATATTGATACTCAATATCACTTTGTGAGAGACATGGTTGAAGAAAAGAAAGTAGTGTTGATGAAGGTGGACAATTTGAAGAATGTTGTAGATTCATTAACAAAATCTATGAGCACTGAGAAGTTTTCTTCATGTAGAGGATCCATGGGAATCACTGTCTTGGATTGTTGACTATGTAACCTTGTAACCCCCTGTATGCAAAGAAAAGAAGTGGGAGAATGTTGGGCATGTGTAATAATCTTTGCACAAGTAGTATTATATGTGTTGCGTCGGGCACGCAAGGGGGTTTGAGGGAAGTGCCCCCGAGAATTTTTTTTCCTCAGGAAATGTGTCACATATTTAGGTGGTTTTTTGGCACATGGTTTTTTGACGATGGTTTTATATTTTTCGGTTAAGGAATTAGGGTTGTTAACTAATCCAGGTCATTGGGTTAGGGTTTTGGATGCCGCTGGCTCCTATATGTATATTGTATTGTAAACAATGTATCATGATGAATGAATATAGAATATGCTGGTTTTCCTGGTTTGAGTTTCTAAGGGAAAAATAGCTGTGTAATGTTTGTATTTTCCATTGTATCTTTTCTGTTCTTTTACTGAAAATATGTCTGCAGTAAATATTGTACAAGGTTAAAATCTACAAGAATAACCCTTCATATAATATGATGAAAGTGGAGATGTATATTCCACCAAATTCACCTAGGACATGCACCTAGCTCCACACATTTTTTGCAAACACAAACATGCACACAAGTGAAATCACATCATTAGAGAGACTTGAACCTTGGTGGGGGAAATAATGACACCTCCCTTTCAGTAAAATGACAAGTCATTACTGCCCTCAATGACTATATCATACTATAAGAATGGAATTTAGAAAATATGCTTGAATTGATAGAGAAATGAAGGGTAATAAGATCACACTCAAGATCACATTTTCTATGTCAAAGAGGTTGTAAGATAAATAAATTGATTTCAAAGTATTTGCAACAAAACATGTAGTGAAAAAGATATTGTTCATTCAAAGAAAGAATCGGCGAGCTTCAAAAAAATCCATTACAGGAAATTTGAGGTCTAAAATGGGCCTCCTAAGGAAAACACTTGAACTTGGAGAATAACACAGCAAGAGGGTGAGGCCACAAGGGCTCACAAAAGTGAGACTACGCTCACACACTCTATATTACCAATTTGATAAATTGCATAAAAATTTATAGGCTAGGATAGCCTCTAACAACCTCCTGAATTTGTGAATCTAAAAACTACTCAAAGACTAAACTAGCATACAATAGAAATTCGTTCTAACAATTTCCTTACTATGGAATTTTGCCATTATTCTCCAACACTCCCCCTTAATGGAGAAATGGATTAAATACAATGAAAAAACATAACATGCCTGGCGGTCTTAGTCTCAGCTAGACTTACAAATTGACTCTAACAATTTCATCTCGACCTTTCTTGTTGCTAGATAGTGATGGAGATGGAGCTTATTCCTTGACTTGTTTCTCAAAATATGTTTCATATTGACTCTATTCTGCTTCACTGCCATCTTGGATTTGTTCTTCTTCATTTTGGAACTTGGAAGCTAACTATTGCTCTTTGTCCTCAACACCTCTGCAGGTTCTTGGAAGCGTTTGTCTTTAATGCTTTCAAATTCTTCCAACTTCTCATAATTGGGTTGTTTCCATTTAAGGATACAATCATCAATGTCCTGATCAATGGACTGTTGCAACATCAATTCATAATAATATTTGTTTTCTTTCGAGCTACACACCATAAAAATTGACTCAATATTTTCTTCGTCAATTTCTTCATTTTCTTCCATGTTTTCTTCATAATCAGTCATTACTGAAAATGAACTATTGTCTTGTAAACATGCACACTAAAAAACATTGTTACAATCATATGAAAAATCATAGGAAGAACCATACTGGTTCTTTTCATTTTGATCTTCTAAGAGATCTTTCCTTTCTTCATCTTTCTTCCCTATTGTAGTTTCATCCACCTGATCTGTAAGAAGGTTTACTTTTCCACTTAACAAATAATCTATGAGTTTCTTCTCCCACAATATATGGAACCAAGATTCACTTGAAAAGTTTTCATCATCATATTTAACTAAATTTACCAAAGATTCACCCAAGGGTTCATTAATAGTCATACATTCATATCCATTATCAATATCAATTGAATTCACCAAATCACTAATTGTTATTTTACTATTGGCTACATGTACATACTTTCTTCATTAATCATTGCAACTTCAATAATGTCATTTTTCAGTCTCTATTCCAGTTACGAGACTGGAAACACAATTTCCATTTTCAACAACAATACCTTCATCAACTTCAACATTCTCACTCTGATTCTTCATTTCAAGAATATCCCAAAATATTTTTGCACTAGGTATTCACCAAATTCACGCAAAGTACTAGACAAAATGTTTTCATCCACTACTGATATAATAAGTTGTAATTATATTGCACCTCTTCTCTTATCATAGAAATTGACACAACCTTCATGATCATAATGCAATAAATGTACTAACCATAGTAATTTTTCCATTTGAGTTTCCCAAGGTTCATAATCTATACCTGAGAAGAATGGCAAATTTGGCATCACTATTTCATATATTTCATCAAATTCTTCATGGTCTTCATTGATATGGTCCAACACTGCATTTTGTTCCTTAAGTATTGGTTTTTCAAATGAAAGCACATCATACTTATCTACAAAATATAATGATTCTTCCTGTTGATTCTTTCTCTCGTATTTTTAAGATCTCTCTGGAGCTGTTTAACTTTCCTTTGCTGACCCATTACAACTTCACTTTCTACTGGATTGTAGTGACCAAAAATTAACAAATCCTAATAAAATTCATACAATTACACATAAAATTTCTTTCCATGCATAAGTAATTCATTAATCATCATATAAACAACATAAATTAATTTATGAACAACAATCTAATAAATTAAATAACAGAAAATAGATACATTACATAACATAATATAGATACCTCTGGCTGTTGCTGTTATCCCAATATCCGGCTGTCCTTTTTGCTGCTTTGCCTAGCCTGCTGGTTTGATCAAACCCTGCCCAAATCGACTAACCACCTAGCCAGCTAGGAGCAGTCTGTCCGGCTCCCTAGCTCCAGGATACCGTAGGGAATCCTGGACCCCGTGCCCAAAACCCCCAACAACCCGGTGCCCCCTGCAATGGTTCATCAAAACCCCAAAACCAAACTCCTCAAAACCAAAAAGATATCCCCAATATTCCACAAAAATACAGACCTCCTCCCTAATAATGCTCCTCCCCCCCAATATTTCATAATCCTCTCCCGTAGGACTCTTCCTTGTCATATCTCCCCCCTCATTCACCGACTCCCTATCCTCCATTAATTACCTTATCCTCCCCATTATTACCTTATCCCCTCCTTTATTATCTTATCCTTAACCTGTCATACGTAAAGTTTCATAATGATTAAATTAAATTTATTAAGCCCCTTAATACTTTACCTAAATCATTGAATGTGTTAAGTAATCAATTAATTAATTAATCAATCAATCAACAGTTATAACATTTGATTAATAAATAAATAAATAATTAATATTATTAATACTAATCATTGTTTAACTAAAACCATATTAGGAAAATTAATTATCTAATTAATTATACTTAATAATCCCTATGCAACTATTTAACCAGGGTTGTTACATACACCCACCCTTCAGGAAACTTCGTCCCGAAGTTAAGGTATCTCAGGATACAAAGGAAAAGAAACATGGTTCACACATTCATAACAATTAACTGACATTATTAGTAAGTAAGCCAAGAAAACTCATACATACTAGTGTACATGTACAATAAATGCATGTGTAGCTAGTACATACAAGTCTCGTGCATGTAGTAATAATCAATTATATTAATTTATGTATGCATCCAATTGTTTGACAACACAGGTATTCCAATAGAGGACGAACACCTTCAGTAGCCACTCACATAACCAGATCAAAGATCAACAC
>SNQJ01S0076189.1:14637-37730 GCA_010110895.2 Picea sitchensis | reverse complement strand
ACAGCACTTTCCAACTGAGCTGCCCCCCGGGGGCTCCTTTCAGAAGATCTTCAACTCCCAGGTATCAAACTATATTTTTTGGTTTATATTATGCATGTAATAATTTTGGACATAAAGTTGTGAATTGCAGATCTAACAACAGGAACAGTAACAACTTTGAGAGTTATACACAAAGGGATTATTCAAGGAGACCTAGTGACACACAAAGAAGAAGTTACAACATGTTTGAATCTTTGAGCACTGAAGTGGAATGTTACAAATGTAACATATTTGGACACATGGCCAAGGATTGCAGAATGACAGTCCCTCCTAAAGAACCTCAACAAAATAACAACAGTCATAGACAAGAACCTCAGAAAATGACATGGATAAGAAAGCAAGATCAATACAAAAATGAAGAATGCACAGCCTCTCTACAAGCTAAGCAGAAGAAACACAGTTGATATGTTGACAGTGGATGTTCAAAACACATGACAGGTGATAAAGACAAATTTCTTACGTTACGAAAAGAAAAAAATGGATCAATCTCCTTCAGAAATGATAATTCATCCAAAATCATTGGAGAAGGCACAATCCGAATTTGGAACAAGAATGAAAAGGCACAAAATATTCTACTAGTAGAAGATATGAAACATAATCTTCTAAGTGTGAGTCAAATGTGTGACCAAGGTCATAAAATTACTTTTGATTCAGAAAAGTGTGAGATAAGAAAAGAAGGTTTAGGGAAATTGGTCGGTATAGTTGCAAGAATTTCAAACAACATATATGTGTTAAGTGAAATTGGAAATGAAAAGTGTTTTCTAGGAAAGGAAGATGAAATTTGGCTATGGCATAGAAGAATGGGTCACGTGCATTTTGATAACCTTGTAAAAGTCAGCAAAAGAGAAGCAGTCAGACAAATGCCCCGGATCACGAAACCAACCAACACTTTATGCAAGCATTGTCAACAAGGAAAGCAAACAAAGACCAGGTTCAAATCATAGGAATATTCAACAACAAGAACACTTGCAATTGTGCACACTGATCTTGTTGGACCAACTACAACAAAGGGCTTAAAAGGTGAAAAATACTTTATGTTATTAGTTGATGATTATACAAGCATGACTGCACTTTGCTTTCTCAAGAAAAGTCAGAAGCTTTTGAAAAATTCAAGATCTACAAGGAAATGGTTGAAAATGAGATTGATTAAAGAATCAAATGTTTGACATCTGATAATGGAGGAGAGTTCACTTCAAAGGAATTTATGGACTATTGTAGCAGTCATGGAATAAAAAGGCAATTCTTCATTGTTAGGACACCTCAACAGAATGGAGTTGTTGAAAGAAAGAACATGACAATAGAAGAAATGGCTCAAACAATGCTAATGGATTCCAAATTGATAGATATATTTTGGACACAGGTAGTTCATACAACATTTCACATTCAAAATAGAGTAATTCTTAGAAACAAAACTGATAAAACTTCCTACGAGCTATGGAAAGGAAGACCAACAAATGTGAAGCACTTCAGAGTTTTTGGAAGCAAATGCTACATCAAAAGAGAAGATGGCAGAATGGGAAAGTTTGACTCTCATGTGGACAACGGATTACTTGTTGGTTACTCAAGTACAAGGAAAGCATATGAGTGTTACAATCTAAGATTGAACAAAGTTGTGGAAAACATCAACATAACAATTGATGAAACAGGTAGACCAGAATCAAAGGAAGAAGAAAACAAATCAATGGAACATTTTTTCAAAGAAGAAGATGAAAAAGAAGTAGAAGAGGAAGATGAAGATGAAGAGAATCTGACAGAAGCAGAAGAGCAATATTGTTCCTACCAACATTCCTCTTCATATTGAACAATAGAGTCTAGATACAGTCCTTCACCCTCCTCCAAAGGGCGTTGTTCGGAAATCACCTTTCAATCCTCATGCACGTGCTGCCCAGAACTACAGTATTGTTGAAGATATGGCCCAAGAAACATCCGTGATGTCAGCCCTCAAAGTCCTTCAGAGTTTTCCTATATAATGGAAGGCACTGTTGAAAGCTATTGGTGGAATCGACCCTACAGATACAAATTTAATAACATTTTACTTGGAAGATCACATTCCAAGGTTACCCCCTCAACTCGCATTCCAAATACAAGTTATTGTCTCTGGAAAAAACATTTGTAGAACAACTATTGATAAGGGTGCCTTGACATGTGTCATGTCTATTACCTGCTAGAAAGCCATCGTCTCTCCTCCTTTGAATGAATCCCACAACACACTCAAAGCCTTCAATGGATTTGGTTTTAAGCCTTATGGTGTACTCCCTTCATTTCCTATTACGTTAGAAGGAAAAATGGTCAATGTTGAAGTGGAGGTCTTTGACACTCCTCTCGATTACAACCTTATACTTGGTCGTAGCTGGATCGATTCCATGCATGCAGTTGTGTCCACTCTTTTCCGTGTTGTGCATTTCCCACACCAAGGAAAAGTAGTTACCATAGACCAATTGGCCTTCTTTCACTCTGATGCACGTACCGACAACATATCGTTCATTGCAAAACCCCCCTGGATATGAGAATGTCGGTGTGGGTCTTCTTAAAGATTCCTCATTGATGGGCACTTTCCCCATCCCACCACCTGATGTTCCACATCCATTTGTCACCTCGATCAACATGATCTCCACCGCTTTTCACGGAACCCCTGCATCTTACGACCCATGGATGATACCCAACCCCGACGATCATCTTCGATATGGCGATGAAATGCCACTAAGTCCGGTTGAATCCGCTTATCAAACCATTCAATTGACAACCCTTTCAACCCCGTCTCTTGGTGATTTATATCCAGATCTATTCCATGTCATTTTTCCCATGGATGAGATGATTATGTCTGTTATGTCCATGGAAGACACCCCTTGGGATGATGGACATCATCGTTCCATCCTCTTCCTGGAACAACACACCATCAAGGGTTACCAATGGATCTCGACCCCGTTGACCGTTTTCGTCATTTATACCGTTCCCGAGTCTACACATGATCTATTCTACGAAGGGAAATTAAGTAACATCTCACCCACCCTCCCTCTCGACATATCCATAAAACCTGGAATTATTGAAAATGTGCATATCGGAGCTTTGTATTCCCATGATGAAGTGGTCACCTACAAGTCTGTATTCCAAGAATTTTGTGATGTCTTTGCATGGATCTATGAAGAAATGTCGGGTATTAACCCCGACATTGTGGTACATGAAATTAAGACATACTCGGGCGTTAAACCCATCCGGCAACGACTTCTTCCGGTCCACCCATGTAAAGAAACCGCTATCAAGCTTGAAGTTGAGAAACTTCTTAAGGATAGCTTCATTTACCTGGTGGCTCTAACTGACTGGGTTTCCAATCTTCTTCCAATCGATAAGAAACAATGCACAATCCACGTGTGCATTGATTATAGGGAAATTAACAAAGCTTGTCCTAAAGACAACTTTCCTAACCCTTTCGTTGACCAGATAGTCGACGATTGTGGCGGAAGAGAAATATTCTCTCTGATGGATGGTTTCTTCGGATATAATCAAATCAATATCGTACCCACGGACCAACACAAGATCGCTTTTATTTGTCCTTGGGGAACTTTCTCCTATCGAAAACTCCCATTCAGTTTAAATAATGCCGTTTCAACTTTTAAACATGCTATGTCTTACACCTTTCATGACATAAATCACATTGTGCAACCATATATCGATGACTTACCCGCTCATTCCACGTGCCATGTAGATCATCCCATCCACCTCCATGCCATTTTCCTTCGATGTCAGTTTTACCATATACGCTCGAATCCCCACAAATGTGTTTTCTGTGTAGAATCCGACTGACTTCTGGGCTTTATTGTTTCACATCAAGGGATTAGGGTAGATTCGTTGAAGGTCGAGGCGATTCTCAATCTCCCTCCTCCTTCCTCACTTCGCTAGTTACAAAGTTTGCAAGGGAAGGAAAAATTTCTCCATTGTTTCATCCTGAACTATGCTGAGCTAACTCTTGGATTTACACGACTACTGAAGAAAGGTTCTGAGTTCATATGGGATACCATTTCCAACAAATCTTTTGAAGATTTGAAACTGTCTTTGACACGTACCCCCCTACTCTTCCCACGTGATTACAGTCAGGATTATTTCCTTTACCTTGCAGCCTCAAACTATACCATCGCTATGGTTCTCGTCCAGGAGGATGATTCTCATGATTCTCATGTCATCTATTACTTGAGTCGAAGTCTCATGACTACCAAAAAAAAATATTTACATGTTGAAAAAAATGCCTTGGAAGCCGTCCAAGCGGTTCAACGTTTCCGGCACTATATCCTTTTATGCAAAACTTCAATGATTTCTAATTGCAACCCTATGAAACACATTCTTACACATCAATTGCTAGGGGGGAAATACTCCAAATGGATCGTAATACTCCAGGAGTTTGACTTATAATTCGAACGTGCTAAGTCCAAGAAATCCTTGGTGTTTGCCGAATTGATATACAACCTTCCCTGCTTTGAGACGAAAAATGTAGCAGAAGATTCATTACCCAATGAATCCCTTTTCCTGATCAGTTCTGATGACCTTTGGTATGGAGATATCATCATATATCTCCTGGCCCAGACTTTCCGGCCCAATTTGTTTAGCACTAACTGCCATCGAATATACTACCAAGCTCATCAGTATATTATCCTTGGTGATACTCTTTATCGTCGTGGGATTGGCTTCATTTTTCGATGCTGCCTCATGTTTGACGAAGCTGAGAAAGCCCTGAATGACTGCCATTATAGAGACTGTGGTGGTCACATGTCTGGGTATGCTACTGCCCATAAATTCTTATGGGTAGGGTATTTTTGGCCTTCTTTATTCAACAATTGTATAATTGTCGTCCAAAAATGCCACGCTTTCCAAACCTACAACAATAAAATACGATCACACCCCACTCCTCTACACCCTTTGGTCTCCGTTGGTCCTTTTGCAAAATGGGGTATCGATATCATGACATGTCACCCTCACTCGGTCGGGGGGCATGGATACATTATCGTAGCCGTAGATTATTTTACGAAATGGGTCGAGGCGATGCTAACATTCGACAATACCGGAAGGACTGCAGCATTATTCATATTCAATCACATTATTTCTCGTTTTGGTGTTCCTCAGGCTATCATTACTGATCATGGTAGCCACTTTAGAAACTTCATGATGTCCAAACTCATTGAAAAGTTGGGTCTTGGCCATGAAAACTCAACACCCTATTACCCACAAGCCAACAGCCAAGTTGAAGCAATAAACAAGGTCCTCATTACCATGCTTCGATGAATGATAGGGATTCACAAAACGAGTTGGCAGACAATGTTGTTTTCATCATTGTGGGCTTACCGGAAATCGGTTAAGTCTAATAGCGGGTTTACACCATTCTAGTTAGTCTATGGTCTAGAAGCCATCTTGCCGATTGAATATGAGATACCCTCCTTAAAACTAGCCGTTGAACTTCTCCCGAACACTTTTTCCGAAGAAGAACGTCTGTTGTATCTTATGCAATTAGACGAAACCCGTTGAGATGCCATCCTGGCTATAGAATCCCAGAAGAAATGTGTCAAAGCCTAATACGACAAACATGTCAGGCCACGAGTTTTCTTCGAAGGTGATCTGGTTCTTCTTTACGAACAAGATCGGGATATGCTAGTAGCCGAAAAATTTGAAGCGATGTGGCGAGGTCCTTATATCGCCAGTTGGGTTTTGGAAAAAGGAGCTTACGAATTGGTAGACTACGATGAAATCCCTTTGAGTGAACCCATAAACGGGTTGTACTTAAAGAAGTATTATGCCTAAGATCACATGTGCATGAGTGCTTGTATTTTATTATATCATACTTTTTGTGTGTTACTTTAGTATGATTTTTCGTTATTTGGTCTCTGCCCCCGACTGCTTATCTTACGTTGTGCTTGGTTTCCATATGTCAGAGTGTTCTCTACCCCACATTGGCTTCGCTGATGGCGCTAATCATAGTACTCAGAATCTTGCTTCTACTGCATGGGCAATTTACGCACCTACAAACAAAATTATCAGTCTGTGAGGTGTATGCATTGGTCGTGCGACCAAAAATATTGCGGAATATAGCATCATCATTGAATTGTTGATTGATGCTATTTCTCTTGGTATCCGCCACCTAATTATACGACTTGATTCGCAGCTAGTAGTAATACAACTAAGTAATGTCTATGTTATTCGAAGTCCTACTTTATTACAGGTATATTTACGAATTCGCCTCTTGGAACGTTATTTTGATTATATTGAGTATCAACACATTCCTAGATGTCTAAATACATTGACTTAAGAATTATCTAACTATGTGTTGGACAGACATTTGGGACTCTTATAAACCAATCACATATTACATGTATAACACAACACAATAGAAGCCGGTAGAAGCTGTATATATGTATATAACGATCAAAAGTTTTTACAAAATTTTTCTATCCAAGCACCAAAATCTCAAAAATATGAAGCCCATGGCTTCTACAAAATAGCATCACGGATGACGCTCATGATAACACACAACTTCTTGGGCTACCCTACAAAGCAGTCGACTGATAGACTTAGACACGCCCACAGTATGGTGTTGGTAATGTCTAGGGATCTCCCGAATAGCCATATCCGGGATGTCCGCGGTCAACCCCTCAAAGTTCTTCTCCACTTCCTCATAGTCTTCGGCATCCCATCTTGCCAATGGATCCACCTCTCCTCGCCACTGAATAGGAGGCGTTCTTGGAGGTCAATACGGCCCCACATCTATGTCATCAAAAAGATATTTTTTGATTAGTTCTTGGATAAACACAAAAATATTTCATATGATTAAAATTACAAAAACATTTAAAAATAACAAAATGTGTACTTCTTACCTAGATCACCCCACTGAGCATCCTTAGGCAAGGCCAAATCTGGATTCCCTTAGAAATCCAAATCAGCGTATGCGTAGTCGTCAAGCATCAACATCTGGGCCTTAACCATTAAAAAAATTGTACTTGATTATAGGCCCAACTATGTGTCGAGCCATGAGGTTGCACCACCTCAACATTCTCGGATCCTGTGGGGCAGGTAAACCCCAATCAACCTATAATCGTAGCAATGGGACCCTCTCAAGGAATAAGGACACCAAAAGTGATTCATACCCAAAATGCTTCAAGTTACCCCTTCTGCACTTCATCAATTGCCTCTTCATACTGCAAAGAACTGCATCCAACCAGTTGAAGACCCAAGGCTCTGTGCACTCTATGGCATATTGGAAGTATCTCCGGAGAGCCATGTGTGGAGCTACGCAGCCAACCATGTGTGAAATAGTGAACAATATGGTTTGCAGGGTTAAGTCTTGGACCCCCCAAATAGCAACCTTACCCTTGCTTCTTTCTGCCTCGAGAACACAATATTGGTGACAATACTCACTCATAGGGAGTCCACTGCCTCGGCCACTGATCAAGATAGCATGGTATCCATGCCATGATAACCCCATTAGAAAATAGATATCCTCAATATCTAGGGTTAGTGTATGGACTCCCACATGAAATAATTATTGGTACACATCCCACATGTGGACCAGGTATTCCAACAATCTCAGTTGGGCTCTCATGCCTAGAATCCTGAAGAATTTCAAGAGCCCATAGTCTCAGAGGGAAGCAACTATACCTGGGTCATTCCCGGAAATGGAATAATCTTCCTCATGTTCTCTTTTGCGCCACTCCAACATTATGATGGTCAAACACCTGCACAAGAGCCATGAGAGAAGAGTTAGCAACTTGTTCCAAACTTTTGCATTTTTTTTATTGAGCAAAACTTAAATTCAAGATCCATGTCTCGGCCCTCGCAGGTGAGCCTTTGGCACAGTGCGATATTCTCGTATGTGCCCTAAAGTAGATTCTCACAGGTCCCGCAAGGCCCACCTGCGAGAATGCTTGAGCACATGGTGTGGCCCTAGAACAAATTTAAAATCCAAGAAATGGCCAATAAAAACAAAAAAAATGAACCATGAAAAGTTGAAGGATCAAGAGCTTACCTCCTTGGCTAAAACGGTTCACCAAATGATCGCTTGTGCCTTTCACAATCGAGCAAATAAATTTGAGGGAAAATGAGGTGGTTGGACAAGTGTTTTTGGAAAAATCATAATGAAATGGTAAAAATCCCCTTTTTCCCATATTTATTCACTTTTTACTATTTTTTATATATTATTTTTATTTTGCTTATAAAACCTAATGCCTTAATATCCTTGTGAGTATGTTTTTTTGCAGGTATGGAAACTTCGAAGTCCAAACAGGGGGGTACGGGTGTTTTTTCTTTTTGTCGCATATACAACTAGTTTTTTAGGGTTTTTATAGGAAAAACCTCGATCTCAGTCTTCATTCGTTCTCGCGCTCGGAAAAATATGAGAACGTAACTGAGTATACTTTTTCTCATTTTTTTCGTACTCGTCATGGTAACACGAAAATGACGAACCTAAAGGAGTCCCCTTTAAGTTTTTTTCACTCTCCATAAAAACAGAAAGATTTCCGAGCGATCTTGTTCTTTTCACACTCGTTAAAGTATTTGAAGAAAACGTCTGTTGAGTGATATTCTATCTCTTTTTCAGTCTCATCAAACTACTTTACAAAAAAGGAACTGAGAGAGTTCTCTTTTAAGTGTTTTTCTAGATTCTATAATCATGAAAACCCCCGAGTTTTCTTTCCTTGGATTCGTAAAAAAAACATCGAAAGACCCATATGGGATCAAGCCACTCCTTCCTAGGGTTTGTTAAATATACTCTGAGGGACTCATCTGAAGGATGAGCTTACATCAACAAACATATGTTATCCTCCTCAAGATTGTGTAAAAATAAAGAGGTACTCGCCAGAAATGGTGAGGGAAATTTTGGGAAAGGGATGTGTTTTCGTATTCATATTAATGGCAGTAAGCATCGGTCTTGAAATTGACACACCCTATTCATCATTTGAATTCGGGTTGGGAAATCCACTTGTCTCTCGTTCGACTTGCTACAAGGTCATATATTTGGTTTTCTTTGAATCAGTGTTGCCAAGTCCTTTGTCGTGTCACTCATATGTTCAAGAGAAGTTCAAACGAGCCCTCTATTGAGTCGTCCATCTGCAGTTTTCCATTCTCACCGAGTCAACCTTCCCTGTGTCCATTTCAACCCTTGTTCGTACTTTGATTCTCCCTCAAACTCTGTTACTTATTTCGTGTCATTGATGGGGGATACATCAAGGCCCTCCTGTCACGAGTCTTGTTCCATTGAATCCAACTTATTATCCAGATATAAGACTTAGAAATCATTTAGTACCTTGGAACCTGCATGCCTTAATGGCAGGTCTCTTTGCTTTCGATAGGGGTTTCACATCATTGATCCTTGATCGAGATATTCCGCTGAGTGCTCGGCTTCATCTCATTCATTCACATTCATTCGGATTGTACTTTGGTACCTTGGGAGTCATCGACATCAATGGTGATTTCCCTCCCACTTGTTAACGATTCTCATCAATGACCAGTAATCAAGTGGTTTTCTACCATCTTCGACTTCAACACATGTAATCACATGGCTAGATTCATACTTTCAGGTGACAGGATTGAAGACCTTAGGTCTCATCTTTTGATCCAGGCTACGATGGAGTATGTATGATTTGTATCAGCACATAGATCCACTTTGTATGTCTCATGGTTATGAAATTATTCAAGTCTTCTCACATAAATCCACAGTGTATTCCTGGTGGCTATGTAGCATTTTGACAAACGGGTTCCATACTGTATGATTGGTGTTCATGACATATGTTTACAATTCCATTCATTTGTGATCTGAGTATGGAAATGCCTACCTCATAAATGGTATTATATTTTGCAGATGCTTAGTTGTTTATAGGTTTCCGACTAGGTGCGCTCCTTGTTTCTGACACACACACACATTTTACAAAGTATTTCGGTTGTCACAAGTTCCGGCCTCATACTTTTGGGGGCATTCTGTTATACATGATTTTGGTCACTCTGGTGATGTTTCTATAAGTGATGTATTCAGGCTCTCACAAGGACTTTTTGCCTGAGAAAATTGGTTGCTATCTTCTTCCAAAAACACATTTTTAAGGTGAGTTCACAGGCTGCCTATGTTACAGGGTGCGAAAATCCCTCATTCTCGCAGGCCACCCACACTTAGGGTGTGAACTGTTCGCAGTTTTCTCTATAGGTACAGTGTGAACCTGTTTTTAAGCTGGAAAAGGAGAAGAGGTCATGAAGGTTCTAGAAGGGGATCTTATAGAAAATGAGTTCGCATTCGCATGGTTGGCATCCTACTGTCCTCTCAGATTTAGTGGGATCATCCTCATCCATGTAACCATCTCTCCTTCTCCTATATATTGAAAGGATTCTCATGGAAAAGGTTAAACAAGATTGAATGGAAAATTGGTGAAAGAATTGTGTGAAGAACCCTGCTTGGATAGAAGCTTAGAGACTCTTTTTGGCCCACCAAGTTGTATTGGATCTTCTTCATGAAATTATAGAGAAAGTGTGTGTGTTAGAGCCAAGGGTCACTGAAAGGAAGCTTGCGACATCAAGGTGATCCGGTTGTATCTTCTACTTTCAATTAATATGATACAACGACATGTCCCTTTCCCATAAAATTACTCTTATTTTGTTGCATAACTCCTTGATCATATGCGTAGGTTGACATTGAATATACTTTTCTATCTTAACTTTGGTTGGTTTGTGTTATCTTGGACTTGATTTCACATGAGCATCAGAGCGAAGTGGGAAAAACAGAGACCTAAGGAAGAAATATAAAGGTATGTCACTCATTCCTTCTCATTAGTAGATTCAATGACTACAACTTAGGGAAAGAGTCGTGTTCTGTCTTGTTTTGTTCTAGATCCAGGTGGATCTAGGGAGATCTGTTAGTGTTTGCACCTACCGATTTATCCGATAACAACAAGTTCAAAAAATATCTCCAAAGACACCTATCAAACGAGTACAGAAGAATCATCCTTCAGATAAGATTATTGGAAACAAAGATGCAGGAGATGAGACTAGAAGAAAAATCTGTTCTCCAAAAAAAACACACCTAGCACTCTTATCTACAATTGAACCAATCTGTTTTTAAGAAGACAGCAAGGATGAATTTGGGAATAAGGCCATGGATGAAGAATTGGATCAAATAGAGAAAAATGACACTTGGGAATTGGTTCCAATACCAAAGAATGAGAATGTGATCAACACAAAATGGATTTCTAGGAATAAATTGAATGAGGATGGACATGTTACAAGGAACAAAGCTAGATTGGTATGTAAAGGATATGCACAGAATGAAGGAATTGACTTTGAAGAGACATTTTTCCCAGTTGTCAGAATGGAAGCAATCTGTTTACTTTTAGATTATGCATGCTCCAAAAATGTTAAAGTATATCAGATGGACGTAAAATCATATTTTTTGAATGGGGACCGTGAAGAAGAAGTCTACATTGAACAACCAGAATGATTCAGTTGTCTATGCATGTAAATTAAAGAAGGCCTTGTATGGTCTAAAACAGGCTCCTAGAGCATGGTACTCCAGTCTGGATAAGTATCTGCAACATGCAAGGTTCATAAAAGGAAGTGAAGACAACAACCTCTAGATCAAGGTAAGTCAAGGTAATATTTTATTAATTGAAGTTTATGTTGATGATATTATTTTTGGTAGTGATGATGATAGGTTAAGCCAAAAATTTGCAAAAGACATGCATAATGAATTTGAAATGTTGTTACTTGGAGAACTATCCTTCTTTCTGGGACTTCAGATACGTCAAAGCAAGCAAGGAAGTTTTATTTCTCAAACCAAGTATATCGGAGAAATGCTAAAGAGTTTCAGAATGGAAGATTGCAAACCAGTTATCACTCCCATTCAAACCAGTTGTAAGTTGAGCAAATATGATGATTCAAAGTCTATAGATCAGAGGCAATACAGGTCAATGATTGGCAACCTACTATATATGGAAACATCCAGACCAAATGTAATGCAATCAGTTGGACAAGTGGCACGATTTCAAGCAGTGCCAAAGGAATCACATGTATTAGCAGTAAAGAAGATTTTCAGATATCTCAAAGGAACATAAGAGTTTGGATTATGGTATCCAAAAGGAAAAGATCTATCACTTATTGCCTACACAGATGCAGATTGGGAAGGTTGTATTGATGACCGACGAAGCACTAGTGGAGCAACGTTCTACTTAGGTGAGTGTTTGGTGTCATGGCTAAGAAAGAAACAATCATCAGTATCTCTATCTACAGTTGAGGCAGAGTATATTGCAACAACAACATGTTGTACATAGGTTATTTGGATGAAACAAACTTTGACAGATATACAGGTTGAGTATGATGAGCCCATTCCAATATATTTTGATAATAGAAGTTCCATCCGTATCTCAAAAAACCCAGTGATGCAATCCAAGATGAAGCACATTCCAATCAAGTATCACTTTCTACGAGAATAGGTTGCAGAAAATAACATCAGAGTTGAGTATGTGGGCACAAAAGAACAAGTGGTAGACATATTTACAAAACCACTTCCACGGGAAGCCTTTGAATATCTTCGCCAAAGCCTTGGAGGTATTTCTACTCCAAAATGAACGCTTTTTGAATGCTTATCTTATATGTATTAGGTTTACACGAGGAAGCACCATAAGAGGACAATCTCGTCAGGGGGAGCAGTTGCGGATGGAAAGATACCTTTGCGATTGATGACAAAGGGGGAGAGATTTATTAGATGCATAGGACAGAGAAAAATTTTTCAGATATAGAGGACAGAGGAATAGTTCCAGTGGGAGCATGAGTGATATGATTTTAGTATTGCATCAGAGTGCCGAGTGTTACCATCAATGCCAAAGCGGGGCCGGGGGTTGTTGACTAAGGTTGGTTGTCATTGATGTCAACTCTTGAAAAGCCTGCAGCACAAAGAGTTTGGAGGTAATAAACTATGTTGTTTGATGTAAATATGACTCATTATTGTCTTTTCATGGTTGATAAGTAAATATGGATGAACTCCAAAGTCCCCTTATGGTGAAAGCCCTCCACGGGAAGCGTTTCTTGTGGAGTAAGAGAACCCATAGTTAATTATTGGAATAATGATATTGAGGACAATGAATTTGTCGGAGTAAAATATATCTAGATGGATATTTCTTGTCATTCCATTCACGGTGACAGTATGTAGAACGTCACATAAACCCTCATAGTTAGAGAGTTATGGCCATGAGAAGTTGGAGACCCCAAGTTTGGGTAATGGACCCCAAGTTTGTTTGATGGATAACAATATGAGTTATATTGCTCTTTCCAGAAAATGCTTATTCTATATGGATAGTGCATGTCATTTTATTTTTGGTGGTATGTGGAGCGTCACAAAACTCCTCACAGTTTGAGAGTTATGGACCTCAAAGTGAATACCCTCATATGTCATCTAGAAGACCCAAAAAGAGTCAAAGTAGTCAAAAGTGGTTTAGAGATTTTAAGGTAAATAATAAAGTGAAGTAATTATTTTATTATAATTAAGAAAGTAAGACTCTAAAATAAATTATTTGAATAATAAATTTAATGGATAAATTAGAAGTGGGTTAACCTAAAATAGGAAAGTGGGGCCAAGTGACTAGAAGATGTTTTAAAGGAAGCTACTTGTAGAGTATAAATAAGAGAGAATGGGTCTCTTATGGGTGAATCTCTTGAAAATATTTAATATCTATAGGTTAAAGAGGTAACCAAATTATATCTAGATGAAGTGGGAAGAAGTTAAGAAAATAAAGGCGAAATGCAAGGAAGGATAATTCTTTTTGATGGTGCTTTCTAAAAGGTATGTTATTTCTGGTCATCTCACCATTTTAGCTAAAGAGTTTTTTATATAATGGTTCAGGCGTGAAATTTCTATTCCTTTGATAAAACATATCCAAGTATGCGTGGTAAAATTCATCTTGTGGGTCATTGTATTTTTTATTTACAATCCTTGGAAAATAGGGTTTGTGACAATCGACCGAAACTAGTCAAAATTAGGTTTTTCGGGTAAAAATGTCGTAACGTCTTCATAAAAGATCCAAATTCGATGAAACAAAATGTCTTGGTTTAAGGGTATAGTATCTTTTATGTTGTGTAAAATTTTAAGATCAATTCAACAAATATTTCAAATGCTGGGCACATCTACAACATCTCTCTCTAGAATAATCAAGAATTCTTGGGGTATGCCATTTTCTATAAATAATTTTTTCTATGAGGTTACAAGTGTGACACACGGAGGGAATTGTACAAAATAGTGAACATTATTATCAGTTTTAGAGTATTTATACAATATGGGTACAAAGTTATGATTACTTCAAGTTGAGGTTTGTTTGATTAATCCGAAACTAGGCATGTGAAGAGTTAAAGAAAGGTTTGTTGAAAATGCTAGTCTCTTGTTGTTGAAGTTAAAATGGGACTAGGAATGTGATCATATACACCAGGTATATTAAAAATCTACATATTATATTTGGATAATGAAATTGATGAGGCGTTTGGTTTGAGGTACATGTTGAGTACATGGTTGAGATAAGTAGTTGATGAGTTGGCACATACATTGAGACAAGTAGTTGATGAGTTGGCACATACATGAGGTGTATAGTTGATGATGTTGGTACATATTGATGAGTCATAGTTGATGAGTAGTTGACACATGACTGGTACATACTTGGTACATGGTTGGATGCACTTGTTTATGGTACAGGTTGATTACAAGTTATTTGGTACAGGTTGGTGCATAGTTGATGCTCTTGTTTATGGTACAGGTTGATGCACTTGTTCATGGTACAGGTTGATTACAGGTTGAGGTACAGGTTGATGCATGGTTGATGCATGGTTCAAATGTATTGGTAAAATTTTACAACAACATATCTCACAGTGACAAGTTGACAGTGGTTCCATCATTCTACTTCTACTTGAGGGTGGCAGTACAGGGCAAGGATAGGTGGTTGTAGCCACCTTCCGGTTGTAGCCGAAGAACATGGGGGGTTGTAGCCTCCTTCTGGTTGTAGCCAAGGAATTGGGGAGTTGGATATTCCCTCAGGTTGTATCCTCCTTCCAGTTGCAGCTAGAAAACAAAGGAAGTTGGTGCTTTCAATGAATGTAATTCTTCAAGACATATAAGAAAAAGCATTTCATTTTTTTTTGTCGATTTGGGTTTCCACGTAAAACACTCGTGTACTATGTATGTGTATTTTTGTTCATTTTTTCATTTCTTATTTACTTTGTAGTTATTGGATGATAATGCTTCATTGATATAACACTTGGATTATATTTTTAAAAAGGATTAAATTTCTCTATTACTGATTCACCCCCCCTCTCAGTAATCCAACACTTTTGTACCTTGGAATTCATTTTTTCTACTGTTATCATTCTGTTCTTCTTATTGGGACTCATCTTTGATAAATATTTCCTCCACCAATTGAATGGAAGACTCCATATTTTCTTTTTCTTTTCTACCATCCATCAAGTCTTTTGTATCAGATTTAACATCAACCATCTGTATTATACGTTGTGCATCACAAGTCACTTCAACCTTTTGCATGATCTCATTTTTATCACATGCCACATAAACCATTTGTATAATTCCTTGTGTGTCACAAGTCGCATCAAAATTTTCTATTAGATCCACTCTATCACAACTTGCATCAACATTGTATGAAGTTATTTTATGAATATGGTACATTAGTTATGCAATCAATTTGATTCGTCCTTTATCTTACTTTTATTTGAAGTACATCAATCAATTGATCCTTCATATATATTTTATGTTGAAGATCCCTTGTCAACTATATTGTATCAACCATGTGATCAATTATGTTTTTGTTTTGAATTAATGTCCACTCAAGTGTTTCAATTTGATTCTACAATTCATGGTTGTATGGTTACAATCCTTTGATTTCATGAGAGGTGTTGTGTAAATTATTTCCTCCTTTACCCATTTCTTATTATTTTTTCACTCACTTGTGACACTCGCTTGTAATCTCTCACTTTCACTTGTTTCTTTTATATCATTTAGTGCTTTATTTTATCCCACCTTAGGGTCTCAAGTAATACCGATCATTGACCTTAATGTGTGAAATTGCAATAATTTGATTTGATGACTCACTTGACCTCCTTATTCTAATTTCAAGTAGGTATTGATCACAACATTCACAATTGACATTGAAATGGTTTTCTTCTTGACCCTTTTTACAATTCAATGTTTATATTCAAAATATTTATCTTCCTTCACATTTTTACATTTCAATGATTAATTTAGTGCTTCAAAAGACTAGATGAGAAAACAACAATTTGCTCATTGCATGATTTTAAGTACTGATTGAAATCATTATTATCCTTCATGAACTCATGAGAATTGTGTGCTTCATTTGCTTGCCAACTTAAATATGAATGTCAAAACACTAGACATGAAACAACATAAGCATCCAAGACATTATGCATAATCACACACAAGGAAAAGTGTCCTTAGACCCCATTATTCCATTTCAGGGTGAACTAGGACAAGGAGAGAAATAATAATTTTATCTTATTATGATATTATTCTTAGAATGATAATTTTCATATCTCAAGACAAAGGATTTCCTCCTTAAAAATATCTCCAACCTCCTATTACAAAAATAAATACTTATGCGATCTTGTCAAACTTTCAAAATTTGATGAAATAGTGATTATAAAGCGATAATCGTTCCCCCTTTGACCCAATTTAAAGTGAAAATTATGGTTCGATTCTTCAATTACAATGAATAAGAGTACCCCTTTAAACTGTAAAGACTTCACTCCTTATATCTTCAATTTTTACATGAAAATAACTAATGTTTTTTTATCTTTTCAAGCATGTGATTACAATACTATTTCCTTTTGTATGAAGAAATTGTCAATTTACAAAAGATATTTTTCCATTAACCAACCTCATTTTGACTCTTGAAAAAAACTCCTTCCTCGCTTCCCCTTTCAAAGGAATAAAAAAAAATGTTCTTTTCAAAAAGTTGAGACTTGTGAACTACAAGAGTCAACTGTCAATTTGTTTTTATAATAAATCTTTATCAAACATCATCCAAGTAGGTGGATTCATTGAGAACCTTCCTTTAGGGCATTTTTGTCACTCATAACCTTCACATACCTACATTTGGGGTCACTTTCACTACAAATAAGTGGTCGATCGATGGGTTACCATTTGGTAGTACACTCAACCCTCTTTGTTGCCTCTATCAAAAGTGGAGATTGTTTCACCTGAGTGGATCTACCATTGGAAGGGAGAGTTTTGTTATATATCACTAGGTCATGTCTCAAATTCTAGAAAAAAGAGGCCCTCAATTGATCAATGTGTCAACTTGCCATTCCTTATTTGATTTCCACTATTTAAGCACGACTTTTGTATGTACTCTCACAATTTTGATGAAATTTTAGTTAACAATTAGACAAGGCTATATTCCCAAAATTAATTTTTGCTTGAGAATAATCGACAACATGCCTCTCATATAACTACTAATTTCAATTGCCTAAATCCGTTAAGTACAATTTTCATGCTCCAATCTTCTATGGAGACATACTAAATTATTCTTGAATTCCAGAAAATCATTTGTCCTTCTTCTCACTTTCTGATATGATCCTTCACCTTAATATAGAAAGTAGACATTCTCTAACATTGATGTACCAGATGAGGGTAACTTTTACCACTGTGAATCTATAGTAAGACCTCCAAAAGATAATATTTCTAGGTAGATCATGGATTTGGGTTATGGAAATAGTGGAAGTGGGTAGAACAGAACCACGACTTCCTCCTCTTACATCCAACCTACTTACAAGATCTCTCCCAGACTCCTTGTGGCTACAAAAAATGGATCAAGTGTAGTAGATTTGGTGGAAGAAGAATTGGCTTCACAAATTCCCTATAGGGATCTCCTATTTTAACTTATTATCAATCTCCTACAAAATTTGGAAGTCACTCAAACAATTTCTTAGGCTCCACAAATTTGTTGTGTGCCCACCTGCGTGGGACACATGGCAGTTTCCAATCCTGAGAGGCAGTGATCAAAAGATCCAAGGACCTATTTTTGTTGAAAAAATGGTGGTTTTAAAAACTTTGTGATTGTCTAGGGACTTACAATCTAACAATAATATCAAAACTAAACATTCATGCATAATAATGGTAACAATCATGCACAAAATTAGGTTGTTTGTAGTTTGGTCTTTCTCGAATTCAAGAAAACAATCCCTCTACTCCCATTACTAATAATTTATTTTGAGTTGATATTCAGACTACACACAAAAGCCATATAACTAGAAATACAACTAAAAAAAGATATATAAGTGGTTAAATTAAAAACAAATTATTCATCATGAATATATAATTAAAGTAAAGTGTTACCCAAGATGATTGACCTAATATTGCATCAACTTGACCACTTCATGAAGCAATGGTTGACTAGTTTATTGAGAAACAAAAGGTGATTTAGGAGCATGAGGCACTTGAGACAAGGACCACACTCTTTTTACGTATGGAATAGAAGGGACCAAATAATTAAGGTGATCTATCATACAAATTTTACAAGGGAACTCAAGATTTCATCCTAAGTTCCCTTCGATTCCCTTGACATAAGGTGCTTATTCGAGAATCATTGGGAGAATTCAAAACATTTAGAGTGGTCCACAACTAAACTAGTATTCCCATGGTCAATCCAAGAATGTTCAAGGTGATGATCAAGAGGGTACTAATGTTTCCAAAGAATGGAAAAGCACAACAATCCTCTTGAGAAGGGGTCCCTTGGTTGGAACTCACAAAATATTTTTCTGGGGCATCACTTCCACCAGGTGAAAAAGGATTATATGGATTCTATCTAGGCTATTGATTTTGAGTAGAATTCATTTGAACATAAGAACGAAGTCCTCCATACATTGGATTTATAAATTATAGAAAGGGATTGTTCCCCCAAGGCACTATAGTAGACAAGAAGGATTCACTTTCTTAGTTTCTAAGACCTGAGAAGGGATTTATCTCCATTGGTATCCCCATACATGGAAATACCCCACCCATTTGGTTACCAAAACCTTGAGGGGGTTGGTTCCCACTAGGAAACCTAGAAGATGGAAAAGATCCACTCTTGAGTGTCAATGTTGATGTGGGGATATCCCCCCCTCCCCATGGAAAGGTAGGAAAAAAGGGTGGATGAACTCCCCACTGAATTGCTAATACTAGGGAAGACCTGAGGAAAACTAGCCTCCACATGTGGCATCTTGATACTCGACATTCCAAAGGAGAAAACACCTCCACCATATGAGGTAGAGTGTTGTGGTTCCATCCCACTATTAGGAATAGTCATAGGAGGAATAACAACTCCAATTGAATGTATGGGAGGGATCGTGCTCAATGTATATGATATGGGAGGAGTAACTTCTAAACTAGTAAAGGAACACCCCTTGGAAACTAAACACGATCATCCAAATTTGTCACAAATCCTTGAGCTTCGAGCTCCTCGTTGGTGATACCTTCCATCAGGGGATTGTCCATGTTTGGTTGAGTCTAGTGTATTGGATTTGACAAACCAACATTATCAAGACTATGCCTCCTTGGAGGTGGATCCATGATTTCAGGTGAAATACCATGAGTCCTTCTTAACCGGTGGAGTGGTTGGTGGGGAATTTTGAGTCAAAGATCCAAAAGTGTTGGGATAGACACAAACTAAGTCCAACTACATAAAGTATCACACAACTACAAAATACCTAAAACAAATCAACAGACACAAACTAATTTTCAAAATCTCAACCAAGGTGGATTAGGTCCTAAGTCCAAAGTGGTGAAAAGGTGATCAATGGACCTTTTGGAGACTAATACAAGTTGATTAAGTCCCGATATTGATCAATGAAGGAGTGAGAGACAGTTATGGTAACCTTCTCACAACATTCACCTAAGGTGTAAGTGACCTAAAGAATATGGAAACCCTCCAAAGGAGCCAAAACAATGATTAAACATTTTCCTCAGGTACCAAAAGCACTTCCCACTTGCATTCACCCATGTAAAATATTAGGACAAGCCACTAAGGTTAGTAGTTCACAATCAACAATCAAGAAGAACAATCGTAGGTTGGGAAAACACATATGGTAAGGGTATCAAATCCAAAATCTTCCAAAGTTATTAGCACCCAGAGGACCTTGGCACTTTGTAAACCCCCATATACACAATAATCCAATGGACATTAAACCAAGTGAAGGAGGGTATATCACCTCCACTTTATCTAATGTGAACTCATGCTTAACTCCTCTTATAGAGGATCTTTTTTGAGGAGTGTTGCTTGATACTATTGTATTTTTCACACTTTTTAATCAACTTCTAGTTTGTAGTTTTATGGACGTGGAGAGTTTACTCTACAACCTATACCAAGGCCCTAAGACCTAGACTATTGTGTGTTTTCCCTAAAAGAAAAGAGACTAGTTCTTTTTATATTAAACATTCATTTTAATTATATGTTAATTACTCAAAGGGTTATGGACATGCAACTAGTAATGTTTTAAATTAAAGCAAACAATTTGATAAGAATATTAGCATTATTGATTCTTCAATGAAAGATGTTGTATCATGAACTATTCTAAAAAGGAAATTGAATGCAACATGCAAATTGCTAATGCAATATTTTTTCCTTTTCTCTCAATAAATCAAATCTATCAATCCTTTTCAATTAACCAAGAAAAAACTACGAAAGAAACTATCCAAACAGTGAACACACCTCAAATGCATAAACAAAACAAGAAAACAAACAAAGACACCTACAATTATTTTTCTTTTGAATGATGAATGTTAAATGCAACTAAGAAAGCATGCAATATACTGTTACTAATTTCAAACAGATACATGGGGAACCAAACTAGCAAAAAGGTTGATAAAAATTGGGAAAAAACAAGAATGAAGGCTAGAACAAGCAATTCCCAGGAGGCACTCTCTCATTAGGGGAAAATACTTACAAATTAATCACATAGAATAGGAAAGTGATCATTATGTTTCCAAGGGAAAGTGATGAGTGACTTAAATAGAGGGAAGAAACTTTAAAAAACCTGAAAACAATTCTTGAAATTTAGCCTAGAAGGACTATAAACAAGCAATCAAACATGAAATAGGCCAGAGAAATTAAAACACAATCCTAGAAACAATAGAAAACACCCTATATAGAATAAATCTAGGAGTTATTCCCCAGTGGGTTCTCCAGTTCTGTTATGGATAATAAAAATATATTGTATGACTAGGGTGAAATCGCAACATATCAAAAGGAGAAGATAATGATCTTTCTTTCACCTAGCTTATCCTACAATAAGTTCCTTATTTGTAGATTATATGGTATAACATCTAGTTGAATCCTTGATAATGAAATAACTTCTAGTACTTTGAAAATAAATCATAATTATCAATATGTGTAAATAAAATAGGGAAAGGTTAGAATACATGTAGGCCATCAATATTCAACTTCGAGAAGAGAATAAGAACTTGAAGGAAAAGGTTCATATTTTTTACTAGAGAATGGCACAACTGGAGAAGAATCTTTGGACCTTGCCAAGATTGTTTCCACTTCTAGGGAATTGTTTTGATGAATGTCAAGACTCCCTCAATACAATTATAGTGAACTAGGATAAGAGCTTAATTCAACTTGTGAAATTGGGAGAGAAGGTCAACTAGATGGATACCTTGGAAGAGGAAAACCTCACTCAAATGATGGCTGAATCACATATATAACTAGCAGAGAAGGAAGAAGCATCGATAAAGATACAAGAAAATATCTAGAAGACCAAGTAAGAAAAAATCCCTTCCATCGCCATTGTCAAAGCCAACACCATGAATAAAACAACTTTGGTAAGCTCACATTCCTTAGAAATTTCTCAATAACCTTTTGGTGAATTTAAAAATCCTACCAGAAGAATTGGTTCCAAGATACTAAGGAAAATAGGCTATGATGGACAAGGGATAGAAAATATAAGACAAGGATTCCTAAGCCCTATTATAGTTGAACTAAGGGTCAAGCATGAAGGCCTAGATTTTTTTGGCAGAAAGAAAAACACCATAAAGAACAAGAGGGAATTTGTGAATGAAAACTACATGGAAGAATTGGCTTTCTCATTTGAAGAAAGAGTATAAAAAATGAAGGTGGTAGCACACCACCATTCCATCCTTATTTTGGTCAATTGCAAAATGGCAGTGATGAATAAAGTGCATAGACTTAGCATGCACCATCACTTAGAATAATTGGTAATCCAATCGGTAGGGGTAAAGAGGAGAATACCAAGAGGCCTACATAAAATAGGGAATTCCTCATTTTTCACTACTACAAGAAGAAATATATAGTGTTTTCATCTATTGGTACTCATAGGAACATAGGCTACGATGGACAAGGGCTAGAAAAGAGAAGACAAGGATTCCTAAGCCCTATTATAGTTGAACTAAGGGTCAAGCATGAAGGCCTAGATTTTTATGGCAGAAAGAAAAACACCATAAACAACAAGAGGGAATTTGTGAATGCAAACTACATGGTAGAATTGGCTTTCTCATTAGAAGAAAGAGTATAAAAAATGAAGGTGGTATCACACCACCATTCCATCCTTATTTTGGTCAATTGCAAAAGGGTAGTGATAAATAAAGAGCATATACTCAACATGCACCATCACTTAGAATAATTGGTAATCCAATCGGTAGGGGTAAAGAGGAGAATACAAAGAGGCCTACATAAAATAGGGAATTCCTCATTTTTCACTACTACAAGAAGAAATATATAGTGTTTTCATCTATTGGTACTCATAGGCATGCTCATTATGTGGAAAGGAAGTCTATCGTGTTCACATTTTTTTGGGAGAAGTAGGCCACATGGTACAATACAATTTTTTTAAAAAGGAGTAATGGAAATAATACTTCCCCAAAAAACCAACAATTCAAAGGAAAGGGGAGAAAAGGGATATGTCAAGAAATCCATATAGTAGTTCCAAGAAATGTTTCCACCATTGGAATTTGAGTGGGCATTGGGAATAAAAGTGTTGGCGACTTCATCTAAAGATTCACCATAGGAACATAACCAAGAGAAGTGTGTATAAAG
>SNQJ01S0076188.1:4701-41525 GCA_010110895.2 Picea sitchensis | reverse complement strand
AGAGGAAGATCCTTCTAGAAGCAGAAGCTTCTATTAGGTCTTCTTACATCCGCCTAATTCTCTTTTATTGAAAGGTCTTATTAATATTGACCTTTATTACATCCGAATACATTAATCTACCCATGTGCGGGTTAGGACCTTAAAAAAGTGTGTCCAAGCAATATACCCTTGACGGGAAGTTTTTCTCCATTGCCACCATTGCCAACATTCTTGATCTAGATGGAGAACACCATACCAGAGTTTGGCCAAGTCATCTGTAATGCTGTATAAAGAGAAATAATGTTCCAATTGGGTTACCCAACCAGTGGGGTCCGAGCCATCAAATTTGGTCACATCCACCTGCGAAAGGCATAGGTCACGTTGAAAGTGATGGTGCTGAAAGTTATGGGAATGATAGGAATGTTCACCTTCAGTATGTGGAGGTGAGTCAAAGGAAGGGTTATCTGTAGGGATATGAATCTTGGTGCAGAGTGACGAAAAGACAGATTCAAGCTGGGTGGTCAGGTCTTGTTTGATTTCCTCCATTGAGGACTGCATGGTTGTATTGATGGAAACAACATTGGCACTGAGTTGTTTCACTTATTGTTGGGTCTTGGTGAGACTAGATTGCAAGGTAATGAAGAGAGATTCCAAGTCTTGGCTACGGGTATGGGCCATGAGGACGAGGGAACCGAAAAGAGGTGGGTGGGGTAATTTTTTTTTCCGAAAAAATGATATGTATGAATGTGATAAGGGTGAAGAGATGAATCCAATGGAATAGGTCTCAAATAATGGTGAAAAAATTTCCAGATTTTTTTTTTATATACACCTGCGGAGTTATACTCCGGTCTGAAAAATACTACAGTGATGAAATGCCCAAATGCTTAACCAGGAAGAAATGTGTAGTGATTTGGCAACCCAAACATAGTTGCGTGACAATAGATCTTGTCTGTTTTAATTTGTTTATGTTTCTGTCCCCAAGGGTTAGGTATTTAAGGGTTCTACAGACAAGGGTTTGCCCTGTACTATATCTCTCTGATATATGTGCGGGGTCCAACAATAGTACTCAACCCAATATCTCAGGGCACTAACTAAGGAGGATAGACCATACCCTTAGCCGTAATACCCGACTACCCAGGTACTAGAGAGTATCTTCCCAAGTTCTATTCTCGGTGGCACTACAGTAGTTAGGCGGCCGATCGGTTTATCTAAAGAGGGCTTCAGGTAATCTAGGCCGATCCGTACACAGGTGCTTTCTGATGCACTACCACTCAAAGGGGTACCAACATGGGTTACAAGGGTGGCCAACAGATGTGCGCTTAAGTACCACTTGTATTTCCTGCATGTATGAATCCCTCAACCATGGGTTTATACGCGTAATGACAGATCTTTGTGGCTTAAAGACGCCGGAATACGTCTCTACCTTGAAAAAAAATTTAACCCACACTTTCTGCCGAGGAAAGTGCTCTGATACCACTTGTAATATATCAGATATAAAAAGTATGCAGAACATAAATAAAATTCTAGAAATGGCAAAATAACAACAATATAACCAGAACAATCACCACAATAGCACTGAAATGATATAAGAATAACAACAGAAATAACACTTTGATTCTAAAAGCAATGTTCACGGGACTCTTCGAGGGGGTAACCTCCAGTTGAGCAGAGCTCTATTACAATAATATCGAAGCTAGGGTTCTCATCCCCTCAACTCCTATTTCTACTAAATATGTCTATCAAAAGAAGCATCTAGAGGAAGATCCTTCTAGAAGCGGAAGCTTCTATTAGGTCTTCTTACATTCAACTTATTCTATTTTATTACAAGGCCTTATTAATATTGACCTTTATTACATCTGAATATATTGTTCTACCTATGTGCGGGTTAGGACCCTAACAGGATCTCTCTCCTTTGTTCGCGAAGAAGCCCTAAATTGAAACCGTAGAATTTCAAAGTAACTCTCTGAGCACATTGGAGAAGTTACTACTAACTTCTCCAATGTACTTGAAGGAGTTAAAACTATTTCCTCCACGCATTTCAAAACTTCTGGAAATAACTCCTCTGATCATATCGGAGGAGTTACTTTCAACTCCTCTGATATGATTGGGAGAGATTCTTTTAAGAGCTCTGACCTCCTTGATACTTGTGATAGTTCCTTCCGATGACATATTGAAAAATTCGGAAACAACTCTTCCGATCTCATCGGAGGAGTTTTCTTTAACTCTTCCTATCACCATTCTAGCGATGTTTTTCAGAACAATTGGTTTTAACCCCTCCAATCTATATCAGAGAAGTTACTTTCAACCCGATATCTGCAGAAAGTAGCTTGCCATATCTTGATAATTTCAGTAACTCTTATAATTTCCCAATCATTTAGCTACATTTCAAATAACATGCACTAAACTTGTCCTTTTTTCAGGCTCAAACATGTGACCGCGAAATAAGACGACGGAGAAAGCAATAGGGGCTGAGCCATCTAGAAGCTCCCATCAAACAATAGAGGAATAAATCGTCGGGACCATATATGATGATACATTGAGAGTTTTAGAGAAGGATGAAGAGACCTTAAAATGGGGAGAATTATATTATATGTTAAAGACATCAAACTTCTTTGTGGATGCGGAAGATCCATATGAGATCCACACATTTAGGAACATCAGAAAGTCGGGAATTTTTCAGGGTGGAAGCACATCCAACGGTTTTCCCTTGTGCAGATGCCATTTTGTGGATTTTGAAGAACATAGACATAAATAGTCGATATGTCTATAAAGCAAGAAAAGAGAATATAACTTCATTTAGGATATAACTTCATTTAGGCCCGATGACTTGGCTAAGTGTTATCATATTGAAGCTAGGAACAAAATATTGGATGATCAACTCCTCAACGAGTTGGAACTTACACCAAAATATTTATTTCCCGCATGGTACAATGTAGATAAGAAGTTCAAGTATTGGCACAAGATTCGGTACCCCATGACCAATTTAAGGGCACCCTACCAGTATATGTTGGCCATTCTATGTAGGTTATACGAGGAACCATATGCAACTCATTTCCCCCTATCGTACATGCCCCTAATTTATTTTTGTGCCGATGTAGGGGTCTCATTCAACTAGGAAGACATATTATCCAAAAATCTAAAATATGCCATCTCTGTAGTTACACAAGCACAACCAGGAAACTTTTCCAGTTTCCATATGTCCTCATATCTCCTAGACATAATGTGTATTTCCCACAGGTACCCAAACATGGGGTGGAGTTATTTTCCCGCAAACGCCACAATCCACATCTACTGCAAAGTGATTTGGGAGCACAAATACCAAACAGAATATCAAAGAATCTGCGAGAACTTCCTTTCTTCATTGTATGAATTTATCTTTTTCACCTCCCCACCTTATATGAAAAAAAAATCCATAACAGTCATAAGAAGGATCGAGGATTGGTATTTGATGGATCATGGTAACTATATAAGAATATATGGTGCGATGAAACCACAACACTTACTCCCTCGGTTCGTTCCTGAAAATCTTGTGCTTTAGGAGGTGGAATATAAAACTATCATACATGGGGTCAGAGAAATGCTATATAGATCAAAGAAAGTGATTTGGAATCCAATACCTCTATACATTATCAACTATTTATTTGAGAACACAGAGAAAGCTCAAACGAAATTGGACATCTTTCTTTCCTACCACTTTGGAGAGGAAAGATTTAGAAGGAAAAACCCTAAGAATATCGTCAAAGAACACTTCAATAGCATGAGACTCCCATATGAATACACCACTGAGTTCTAGGAAGAAGAGGAGGTGCATCAAAATGCTATAACTTACGATGAAGTCATTTTCAATAGGAGTGGCTAGCCAAAAGGAAGGATCACGGACGAAGAAGCTGCAAGAGAGGAGTCCAGAAAAGAGTCAGAACGAGATGAAGCTGAGAGATATTATCCCATCTTTGTCTCAACTCATTCAAGTTCCACTGAAGAGGAGGAAGGAGCACCAACATATAAAAAGAGAAGAGACAAATAGAAGGTGTTAAAAAGGAGGAATGATGCTAAAAATAAAAAAAATAGAAGTTGACAAAACAAAGGCCAGAGAAGAAAATGAAGCCGAAGAAAAATTTGTTGCAGAAAAAGAAAAGGGAGCTAGTAGAAGCAATAAGAGTAGCAACATAATTAGTAGAGAAGGCGCAAAAAGAAGCAGTGGATAAAGATGATGAAGAGGATAGACAGAGGAAGAATACAGAGGATGGAGAGGGTGACACCGACCCAATGGACTTGGATATCCTTGGAACATCCACCGAAGGTACATGAGTAGAAACAATGAGAAGTGGTTTAGGCCTTGGGCCCTGGGAACCTTTTTGATTAGCGGAAGTATTGGATCTGAGAAGTTTCACATACGATAGTAAAAATGGTAGAATTGTGCAAGAAAGATTGAAAAAGGTGCCAGCAACAGAAGGATCCCCTTTGTCAATGGTTACTCAAGTCCTTGTCATAGGAGATATTAGGGAATACCTTGTGGCAACATCTAGGGTAGGTTATGCATTTATGGATGCAACCGTAGAAAATATACAAAGGCTATGCCAATGGAACGAAGAGAATGAGGCAAAGATTAGGGATCTAGAAGAAAGGTTTCAACAAGTAAAGATTGATGAAGTAAGTATCCTCATGTTTAAGGCCAGTGTGGAAAAAGTGAAGAATGATTTGGAAGGTGCCATCATTGACATGTATGCCAATCTACACCTCTTCCAAAATGCGGTTGCAATAGTTATTGATGAAAAAAACTAGATACAAATGCAATTGACACAATACAACACTGTCCATGAAGGCATAGTCGACATTGATATCTGGATAGCGGAGGATCCTGATGCACCTCCTGAGCTATATAGAACCTCAAAATCAACAAGAAAGACAAATCTATATGCATTAGATCATTGGCAACAGGTAGGGAAAAGGGAAGATAAAGAAGTAACAAGGAGATGATAATATGTTCAAGGACTCACAAAGCTTCCCAAGAACTAATAAGGAGTGGTCGTCTCCCAATATTAGATGAACTTGGGAAGAATTTGGTCAAAAAATAATTGGTGAATGTAGTCCAAGACAACACGAGTAGAAGGAGACTGATAGTCGAAGCAACAACCTTTGTCTCCCCCGATCTCATTGACCAACATTTGCTACAATTGGTAAAGATTCACACTATGATACATGCTTTCATGACAAAACTAGAGAAGGATATGAGCACCCTTGATGACAACATTGCCATGAACGAAGAAACACTGGAAAAACTATCATATAGGAGGATTGAGTCACAATATAACCAGTTGAAAGTTTGGACAAATTATCTCCAAAGCAAAAGCTCATAGGGAAAAGATAAAATGAATGTTTTTCTCTCATCCTTTTCCTAACCACTTCAAATTTCATCCTTTCTGCCACTTGTCATTATAATAGAGAATATGAATAGTTTTGTAACCGCCTCTTCAAGAAGAACGACACATAGTGAGTTACTATCTTTTTGTATAAAATAGAGTAGAAACTCATTAGAAAGAACTTTTGGCTTTTCAAGCATTGTATAGACCCACGAAATTTTTCGAGAACTTATACATTGTTAATTGATATAGAGAATCCCTCATGGCTAGAATATTATAGAAGGACTTATGTGTAGAAACAGATCATAGCTTTGAACTACTTCAAGTGAAGATAATTTTTGTTTCTATGGACTGTAAGAATGTTTGTTTGTTGTAGACTAATTCTTATACAATCTTTGTCATTCTGATGTTATTGATATTTCTTTGAATATTTAAATTCCTTGATATTTGTGAGTTATTATGATATATGTTGTTGTGATCTAGACTATTATGAATATATACATATGTATGCATTTGTCTCCAATCTTCCTCTTTTGTTACAACTAACTGTATAAAAGTTGTGTAAGGTTTTGGTTGCATTATAACTCACCAGTTAGTCTAGTGTGCTCCTAGATAGGATAGGTTAGCATAGATTAGTAATAAATTATTCATATCTACATACATGGTCTTCATCTACATCTCTTCATTGCATCCACCCACTTCATTGGTACACTGGACCATAACCGGTACGAAAACCAAAAGACAATAATAAATGGTAGTGGGGCCAAATTCCCGATGGGACTCCTAATGAAAACAATGTATAGTCTAATTGGGACCATGTACTGGGGAGTACCCCTTGTTGTTGTCGGGAAAATTTGAACCCATCAACATAATTGGCACTAGAAGGAGGGCCATATTTTATGGCTTATATACATGAATTAAACAATAACTGAAAACAATCTTCAACGAGTAATCCCAACCCTCAACCTACCTTGTTTCCTTGATTCAAGTCTGAACAAGAATTTATATACGAAGACTCAAAGGATAATTTTGGAAGTGATTCAGTTAGTCCTGAAATACATACTGAGACCTGGTTACACATACCATGAGAAGAGATTCATGAAACCCGTAGAATTCCTGTGATTACGCAAAATTTCTTGGAAAATTACCTACAACCTATGAACTCCCTAGGAGAAAAGAAACCCATGTAGAATGTCCTAACACAGTCCCTGATTTTTACGTTAAATCTGTAGATGACCTCATTGATATTAGTTTACAATAAGTCCCAGTCCCCTTAAGCAGAGTTACATGTTTCTTCATTGAACCTAAAGAAGAATTTGAAGGTGAACAACTAGAAATTACCATAGAACAATTAATGGGAGAAAACATGAACCATAGAGAAATTATACATTGATGGAGGGCCCAAGGATCTCTCAATATGGATAGATTGCTTCATGAAATTCCAATGAAGTTTGATAAACTCCTTCCGAAATTCGATCCAAACAAACCTGGATCATTGGAAGACCATGTCAATAATTTCTTTTTGGCTATACATCTTATGGGTGTTGAACATGATGACGTAGTGTGTAGGTTATTTCCTTACACTTTTTCTGGGAAAGCCTCTACTTGGTACTTTAGCTTACCTGTCGGGTGTATTACATATTGGGATAGATTTGAAAGGCTCTTTATGATAAAATTTGGGGAAATAAAAATGATTGTGTCTCTACAAAATGAACTAGGAGCCGTTAGAATGGACAAGAGGGAAAAAGTGAAAGACTTTAACCAAATATTTATTAATGTATTAATCAAGTTTCCTCATGATGTATCTCCTTCTCAGTCATTAGCTATTGAATATTACACAGCCACATTAACCCCCTCCATAGGTATGTTTGTAAAGCGATCTAATAGAAACACATTAGCAATAAATTTTGATGAAGTTGAAACTATAGAAAGAGAATTATCTGCATATGATCAATATCCATGTTAAGAAGAAAATAAGTCGACATGAAAGAAACCATTGCTATTAACTAAACCACTTGATAAGGAGTCAAAAGATGTTGATAATGTGGTCAAAATGGTTAAAAAGTTGTCTAATGAAGTTGTGGACCTTAAAAATAATATCAGTGAAGGATCATCGAAGTCATGAAATTTCTGTTTGTTCTTTAAGAAACTAGATAACCCTCCATAAACACCTAAACCACCCCATATGGATTTCAACTTAGATAGCTTCAGAAATGGTAATTTTTGTTCTTATCATCAACAAAATCACCCAGAATGAACATGCCCTCAGTGGGCCAACTCTATGACCCCGGTGATAAACTAGTTGCTAGATAAACATAGTTTAGATGAAGAAATCCATGTAAAAGCTCCTTCTGGTATTGCTGACGAACCACCCCTTGATCCGTCAGATCTTTTAATGACTTATGGTTGAGTATTAATTTTGCATGCATTAATTAACCAATTGAGAAACTTAGTGAAGGAATGAGGAAATAAGAAGAATTATGACAGCCATATACACATTTGTAGATCTGAAATGAAAGAATAAACAACAAACCATAACACGCAGATTGATAACGGAGTTCAACACAACTTTGCCTACGTCTCCGAGCCTTTTTCTCTGTGGGGGAGGCTTCCTTATTTCTGTTCAAAAGCTCAAAAGTACATAGCTTCAATGCCAAATGGCTACAAGAATGATCTGTTCATGTTTGCCCAGATCTCAAGAACCCAGAAAAAAAAACGGCACGCAAAACGGACGTCCGGAGCTCCCAGAAATGATCCGACATCGTCTCCTCCTCAAAAGCTTCTCTGCTTCAAAATGGCTTTGGCTTGGCTTCTCCTCAGCAAAACTATGCTATGAATGCCCTCAAAGTTGTCTTCAGGCCTCAAACAGGCCTTGGTTATATAGCTGGGAATTTGGTTGCTCATCTCCAACTTCCTCCCAAAATTTAGGCTCCAAAACTACCCAATAACTCCCAAAAATGGAGAAAATTAACTAAAAATAGGCTTAATTACAATAAAAACCCAAAAAGTAGTTTAAAAACCCACTTTATAATTATAATATGGGCGCAACCCCCTTCAATGGTACGTGCCCCTTTACTCCCGTTCATATGGGGGTTTACATGACCACGGGCTGGGGCTTAGCCCCTAGCCCTCTCCTTTATGCGCCATAATACCATACAATATATTTAATATTGTGGGTTTTATAACATAAGAAATAATGTGGCGCATTGGTAAAGAACCATTTCTTAAGTTGTTGGGCTTGGTGGTGGTCATGGGTTCAAATCCCATGGACCCCAAAACAATTTTTGAAACATGCCACTTCAACTGATGACTGGGTGCCACGTGGCTTCTCCCCATTCGACGGATTAATGCCACTTGTCAACCATTGACTAGTCCAGTTGCCTGCCACATGTCTGCCCTGTCAGTGAACCTACCCAATCACGATCAGCTAGAGAGTGCCACATCATCTCTTGCACAGTCATCATGCTGATTTCATCAACGTTGACTTTTTGACCAGTTGACCTTTGACTTTTTACTTGTTTGGGCTTCCGATCAGAACGCGATAACTTTCGTATACGGAGCCCGTTTGACAAAGTAAATATACCGCCGGAATCAGGAAGACGAGATGGACGCAATGGTGTTAGTTTCGTCGGATTCTGAGCACTTTCATTTTTGAGCATTTTTCAAGCCCTGTCAGGCTTCTGGATCCGATTTCGGATCACCCCTAGAATCATCTATGCCCTTTTGGGACTGGTGTGTAGAATCAAATGATGAACATATTGAGGAAATCATTGCTGGAGATACACATGTTGTTAAATCCGCTACTCCAAAAGGTTATAACTTACGCAACAAAGTTTTACTATCTAATTCCCCTACTTCCGAAGGAGATGACATCCCTCCTAAGAAAATAAATCCTCCCCCTGCCGTCCCAAAACAAAGTAACGAGGTTCCAAAAAAAAAACTAATAATAAAATTGGCAAGACTATTGTAGAAAATAAATACAAACCAAGCACGTCTAGTTCTACTGGAAATAACGAAAAAAGTAACATGATATGAGGTAACGAAAAGGTGAATCAAGAAAAATATGAACAAGCTAAGAATGATTTGAAATCACACACTTTGTATTATAATGCAATCTAAGACATGAATAAGATTAAAGATAATATTTCCATGTTTGATATTTGATCCCTTTCAAAACAACACACGCTCCTACACGATGCTTTCAAACCCCATGATGCTCAGACGAAAACTATCGCTGCTACTGAAATCTTAAGCCTGAAAAGTGACACACAAGAGATACACAAAGTGGAGATATCAACACCTATAAATGCAACAAGCATAGGCGCCTTTTCAAAGTCTCAGGTACCACCTTTTCTTCTTCCATTTGAAATTTTAAATTTTAATGTACACAATGTTTTAGCAGATTTAAGTGCCTCTTCCAATATCATGCCTTTTTCCGTTTTCCAAAAGATAAATGTTGTTCCAAAAATAAAAAGAACCAGGATCATCCAATTAGATAAGACATATGTTAAGGTAAAAGGTGAGCTCATATATGTTTCAATCAAACTATCATCTGATCCCAGAGTTCATAAAACTATAGACATAGTTGTGGTAGACATACCAGAGAGTTATGGTTTTCTATTAAGCAGAGACTGGTCAACCAAATTTCGAGGTTATTTCTCTACTAATTGGTCTCATCTGTGGCTTCCCCATAGAGGAAAATCTAATAAAATCCATGAAAACAGTGAAGCACACATGAAGCACACAATGTGTTAGGGACATCACCCCTCAAGTAGGTAGAATAATATATTTCCATGTAATAAAGGCCAATATTAATAAGGCCTAACAATAAGGAAGAATAAGTCAAAGGTAAGAAGACCTAATAGAAGCTTCCACTTCTAGAAGGATCTTACTCTAGATTTTTCTTTTGGATAAACATATTTAGTATAAATAGGAGTCGAGGGTATGAGAAGTTTTTTCTTGGATATTATTGTAATAGAGTTATGCTCTGCTGGAGGTTTCCCCCTCGAAGAGGCAAGTGAACATTGCTCTCAGTAATCAAATTGTTCTTTCTGGTGTTATTATGGTATTATTATGGTATGATTGTGGTATTGTTCTGGTTATATCATTGTTTATATGCCATTTCTAGCTAATTATTTATGTTCTCCATACTATTTTATATATGGAATACTACAAGTGGTATTAGAGCACCTTCCTTGGCCAAAAATTGTGGGTTAAATATTTTTTTCTAGGCTAGAGACATATTTCGATGTCTTAAAGCTACAAAGATCTGTCGTTACATGCATAAAAAAATGGTACAAAGAGAAATACAAGTGGTACCTAAGCACACATTTGTTGGCCACCCTTGTAACCCCTGTTGGTACCCCTTCGAGTGGTAGTGCATCAGACAACACCTGTATACAGATTGACCTAGATATCTTGAAGACCTTCATAGATAAACCGATCGACCGCCTGACTACTATAGTTCCACCAAGAACAACACTCAGGAATATACTCTCTAGTACCTGGGTAGTGAGGTAGTACGGCTAAGGGCATGGTCTAGCCTCCTTAGTTGGTTCCCTGAGATATTGGACCTAGTACTACTATTGGACCCCACGCGTATATCATAGAGTTATAGCACAAGGAAAACCCTTGTTTGTAGAACCCTTGAATACCCTAACCCTTGGGACAGAAACCAAAAAAAAAAAATAGAACATAAAATATCTATTGCTGCGCAATTGTCTCTCCTGCATTCGGGTTGCGAAATTACTACACATTTCTTCCTGTTAAGAATTTGGGAATTTGGTCACTGCAATATTCTTCAGATCAGAGTATAACTCCACAAAAATTAAAAAAAAAAGGTATGGATCCTGTTGGCACCATTATTTGAGACCTATCCCATTGGATTCCTCTCTTCGCCCTTATCGTCATCATACCTATCATTTAAAAAAAAAAAAAATCTCGTGGACCCGACCCCCTTCCAACACCCTTATTTGGGCCTTACCCCATTATATTCTCCTCATCACCCTGATCCTTGTGATACACTTCACCCATAACCCATTTTCTATGTGGTCCCACCCGCCCCTTGTAGTTTTCCCTCTTCATCATGGCCCACACCCGTAGCCAAGACTTGGAAGCTCGCTTCAATGCCTTGCACTATAATTTCACAGAGACACAACAAGAAGTGAGAAAAATCAGTGCCAATGTTTCCACCATCAATAAAAACATGCATTCCTCCAATGATGACAAAATGGAGGACCTCGCTAACCAGCTTGCAATCTTCAATATCCAGTTTTCCTCCTTCAATATGTTGATCTACGCCAAGCTACATATCCCTGCAGATATTCTCTCATCTGACCCATCTGACCCACCTTTGAAACTAGAAGGTGAAACTTCCTCTCATTCCTGGAATTTTCAGCCCCATCACTTTCAACGTAATCTACACCTTCTGCGTGTGGATGTGACCAAATTTGATGGTTCGGATCCCACTAGCTCGATAACTCAAATGGAACATTATTTCTCTTTGTATGGAATTACATATGAGTTGGAAAAACTCTGGTATGGTGTTCTCCATCTAGATGAAGAACGTTGGCAATGGTGGCAATGGAGAAAAAATGCCCGCTAAGGGTATGTGGCTTGGACACAATTTGTGGCATAGCTTTATGAATGCTTTGACACTGACACCAACCATTTAGGTCGTTTGACAAATTTGAAACAACCGGGCACAGTGGAAGACTTTATAGCCTCTTTTGAGAGATTAAATTTATGTACATAGGGCATGTCTGATGCTTTTTTCCAAGAATGTTTTATCAGTGGCCTCAAGGATGAGATTCATGCCCATTTCCTCATGGATAGGCCTCAGAGTTGGGTGGAAGTTACTAAAAGAGATAAGGAATAACAACAAGTAGTCTCTTCTCAAACCCCAAAGCTCTCCTTTATTCCTCTCTCTAAACCAGTCATTCCCACTACTCCTTCTACTCCACTAAAGATACAAAAATTGACCAGGGAAGAAATGGTTGAATGCCAACTCAAAGGCCTTTGTTATAATTGTGATGACATATATTTTCTTGGGCACTAGTGTAAGGACCAAAATATTTTTATGTCCATATTGAAGGATACTTCAGAATACGATGTTGAGTCTCCCCTTGTGGCTTCATCCCCTAAACCCACTGACATGACCCCTCCCTCCAACCCTCCCGAAGTTGAACCAGTGATTTCCCTGAATCCTCTCACTGGCTTCTCTGCTCCCCAAACCCTCAAGATATATGGTTACATTAAGAATCGGAAGGCCATCATTCATGTGGATAGTGGAAGCACCCATAATTTTATTCATCACCACATTACCAAAGAAATTAATTGCTATATTTGTTCTGTCAATAATTTCTAAATCATGATTGTCAATGGTGGGTCCATGAAATGTGGAGGGCGTTGTGAACATTTGTGTCTCCAAATTGGTTAGTACCACGTGAAATCTCATATGTTTTCTATCGAAATGGGAGGTTGTGACATTTTGTTGGGTGTAGAATGGATAAGGACTTTGGGTCCCATTCTCATGGATTTTAAGGAATTAACCATGCAATTCCAACAGGAGGGCCAACAATATCAGTTCCAATGCATCACTACCGGTTTCCCAGATATCATCAGTTCCCATTGCATGGAAAATCTTCTAAAAAAAGGTCATTCTAGAATTATTGCACAACTCCATGCCATCCAAGCCACTGAGACACCCTCTATGCTGCGGGATCTCCAATCCATCCTCTCCAAACATCAATTTGTTTTTTCCACTCCGCAGGGCCTCCCTCTTTCCCATGGTGTTCATGATCATTCCATTCCCCTTGTCCCCGACAACCTTCCTCCCAACATCCATCTCTATCGTCATCCCTGTTCCCAATAAAATGAAATTGAGAAAATTGTTCAAGAAATGCTCAGCGCCGATGTTATCCGTCCTAGTATGAGCCCCTACTCTTCTCCTGTGTTTATGGTCCTTAAGAAAGAAGGTTCTTGGCACATGTGTCTTGAATTCTTCGCCCTCAACAAAATCACCATTGAAGACAAATTTCCCAATCCTGTCATTGATGACCTCTTGGATGAATTGAGTGGTGCCCAATTCTTTACTAAACTCAATCTTCATTATGGATACCACCAGATACGTATGAACGAGGCAGACATTCCTAAGATTGCATTTCAAACTCATGAGGGCCACTATGAGTTTTTGGTCATTCCCTTTGGCTTATTTAATGATCCCTCCACTTTCCAAAGCCTCATGAATCATGTCTTCCGTCATTTTATCTGTCATTTTGTCTTATTTTTCTTTGATGATATCCTCATCTATAGTAAAACCTGAAGAAGCCATCTTGCTCATGTGGATCGAGTTCTACATCTACTCTCTCAGCACCAAATTTTCCTCAAACAATCTAAATGTGCTTTTGGTGCCTCAGAAGTCGAGTACTTGGGTCATCTTGTTGGCAAGGCCGGTGTGAAGGTGGATCCTAAAAATATTGAATCTATGCAGGATTGGCCTTGCCCAAAGACCTCAAAAGCTTGCGTGGATTTATGGGTTTAACAGGTTACTATCACAAGTTTTTCAAGAATTATGGAAAGATTTTGGCACCTCTCACTACTCTCCTTAAAAAGAATTCTTTCACTTGGACTCCAGTAGCTACTCAGGCCTTTCAAACCTTTAAGGCGGCCATGTGCACCACTCCAGTCCTAGCCCTTCCTAATTTCACAAAGACATTTTTCCTGGAGTGTGATGCTTCCAGGAAAGGAATTGGCACAATCCTTATGCAAGAGGTTTGGGATTTGGCCTTTACCGGCAAACAACTGTCAGAGAGACATTTGGGAAAATAAATATATGAAAAGGAAATGTTGGCTATTCTCCATGCAATGGATATTTGGCATCCTTATCTATTGGGGAAGCACTTACAAATTAAGACATATCATCAAATCCTCAAGTATTTTTTGGAACAATGCCTTTCCTCTCCAGAGCAACACAAATGGGTGACTAAGATCTTCGGATATGATTATGAGATCATTTACAAGAAAGGAAAAGACAATGTGGTTGCTAATGCACTTTCTAGAAAATATGAAGATGAAGGGTCCCTTTTTTTCCTTTCCTTCATTGTACCAGATTGGCTTCAAGTTGTTCGCCAGGAATGGCTACACGATCTCAAAATTTCACATCTGATACAACAATTGCAGGCTAATTATCCAGTTTCCCCAGGTTACTCTTGGAAAAATGATGAGCTTCGATACAAAGTCTATTTGTATTTAAGTAAGCAGTCCCAACTTAAATCCACGATACTTTTTGAGCTTCATGCTACACCCATTGTTGGGCACTGAGGGTTTACCAAAACCTATGATATGGCCAAATATTATTTTTTCTAGGATGGTATGAAACAAGACATTCATAATTTTTTGGCAGAATGTGATGTTTTTCAATGCAACAAGGGAGAAACCGTCAAAGCTCCTGGAACACTACAGTCGCTTCTGATTCCACCAGTTATTTGGAGGGATATATCTATGGATTTTATTGTGGGCTTACCTAAGTCAAGTAATAAATAATTCATCATGGTGGTAGATGATCATCTTTCCAAGTATGCTCATTTTTGTTCTCTTCAACACCCATTTACAACCTCCATTGTGGCTCAACTTTTCATGGATCATGTCTTCAAGATTCATGGCATGCCTCATTCTATTGTTTTTGATAGAGACCCCACTTTCACCATCAATTTTTGGCAAGAAATATTCAAGCTACAAGGCGCCCAATTTCTTCTTAGCACAAATTATCATCCCCATACTAATGTTCAAACTGAAGTTGTCAACAAGTATTTGGAAACATATTTGAGGTGTTTATCATCGGAAAGGAAAAATCAGTGGGATCAATGGTTACCACTAGTTGAATGGTGGTACAACACTTCTTACCATGCGACTATCCGCATGACTCCTTTCGAAGCAGTATATGGACAAAATCCACCTTTAGTTCTTTCATACCTTCCAGGTGTCTCAAAGGTCTAGGTGGTGTTAAGGTTTAAGCTATTATTAGGTTTCTTTTCACTTCACTAGATAACAATAGCATAGATAGGATCACTAAGAAATACACAATCACAAGAGACACATAATTTATCCTGGGAGACACTCATGGGGGAGAAAACCCAAAAAAAAATTCCTTAATATAGATAGCCAATACAATGCCAAGAGATAACTCAAACAAATACATAAGGTCCTCTCCCAATAATGTGCCTCTCTCTCTCTCTTCCTTCTTCTCCAACTACAACTCAAAACTTGCACTTTGATGAACAAGTGAGTGTGTGTCCAAATGAGGCGCTAGCCTCTTTATTTATACAATCTAGCAGGCGCTGAATTGAGGTGTCTTTTCACTGGCAGGGCCGACTTCTCATTCTGGGTGGCTATAACCACTTTAATATATTATGGGGGCTGACTTCTCATTTATCCTATTACAATTAGGGTTTGACCAATCCGCAAAAGGGGAGTTGGTCATTTACAATACCCGACATGATCAATCCACAAAAGGGGATTGATCTAATGAATAATACATCAATAATAAATAGAATACTCTTTGCGGTTACATTATTTCAACACTCCCCCTTAACAAGAAGGGTATTCTGCAACAACATCAGGTGAGAGAGAGGGAAAAACATATTGGAACACTGATTGGCGTATCTATAAATCATCGTAAGTTTTTCTCATCATCATCGTTCACAACATGGAGTCAGAGTAGCATCATCATCTTCTTTAGCATGAGGCTAAAGTAACATCATCATATTCTTTAGCATGAGTCTAAAGTAACATCTTCATCTTCTTTAGCATGAGGCTAAATTAATATCATCAATATCTTTAGCATGAGGCTAAAGTAACATCATCATCATCATCATCTTACGCAAGAAGCTGAAGTGGTATCATCATCATCATCTTTAGAAAGAAGCTGAAGTGACATCATCATCATCATCTTCAACAAGAAGGATGAAATAATATCATCATCATCATAATCATCTTCATCAAGGAGTTGAAGTGGCATCATCATCATCATCTTCAGCAAGAAGCTGAAGTGGAATCACCATCATCAACTGCATCAACATGGATTCGTATAACACTAACACATCATCATCATCATCAATAACAACACAAGTATCATACAACATCAAAAACAACAATATCACAACACAAAGGCTGGAGCATCATCATCAAAAGCAACATCACAACATGAAGGCTGGAGCATCATCAACATCAACACTAGGCTGAGAGTCTTCAACACAAGGCTGGCATCATATCATGGATTTGGCTACACAATATCATTAGCACAAAGTTGGCATCACAGCACGAGGCTGGCACATCACAACATGAGGATGGCACATCATCACAGCACGAGGTTGACACATCATCATAGCACGAGGCTGGCATGTCATCATCACGAGGCTGGCATCGCAACAATTAAGATGGCACATCATCACAAAAATTAAGCTGGCATCACAACACTAGGCTGGCACATCATCACAACAATTAAGCTAGCACACCATCACAACATTTAAGTTGGCAACACCACACATAAATTAAGCTGGAATCACAATACAACAATTAAGGTGGAAACACCACTCAACAATTAAGCTGGAATCACAACACATCAATTAAGTTGGAAACACCACACAACAATTAAGCTGGAATCACAACACAATAATTAAGCTGGCAACACCACACAACAATTAAGCCGGGATCACAACACAACAATTAAGTTGGCAACACCACACAACAATTAAGTTGGAATCACAACACAACAATACTCCCCCTTTTGAGGGAGGTCCTTTCAGACTATACCGATATTTTCTCGAAAGTGCTCAAACTTTTACACGAGATAGAGGCTTGGTCAACATATCAACAACCTATTCATCAGTGCCAACATATTGGAGCTTTATGGCTCCTCTCTGCACCATATCATAGATGTAATGATATCAGATCTCTATGTGTTTTGACTTGTCATGGAACATAGGGTTCTCTGTCATCTTTATATAGCTCTAGTTATCACATAGGATCGTGGTTGCTTCCATATCTAGGTCGAATAGACCAATCAAAAAATTACGAAGCCATATGGCTTCACAACTGGCAGAACACGCAACAATGTATTATGCTTTATACTCTGCCATGAGATCATGGATGACCCCAAACTAAAAAAACATACTAAAGTGCTCTTCTTGTCAGAGACACTTCCAGCCCAATCTGAATTAGTGTACCCACTCAGTCTCAAGTCATGGTCTTCATCACAACTGAGACCACAATCTTATGTACCCTTAAGGTATCTCATCAGATGTTTTGCAACAACTAGGTGAACATGTCTGGGTTCTACCAGAAACTAACTCTAAGTGTTCATGACAAAACAAATATCTGGTCTGGTGTTCGTCAGATACATCAAGGATCCAATGATCTGTTTATACAGTGTGGCATCAATAAATTCTAACAAAGTGCCGACCAGAAGCTTCAACTTCATTTCCATGGATGTATTCATGGAATTGCACTACAACATATCAAATATCTTCAGTATTTCTACTGCATACTTCCCTTGATTAAGGAATATTCTCTCTGGGCTCTGCCATACCTCAAGACCTAAGAAATAATGCATTAGGCCAAGGTATTTCATCTCAAATTCTATAGCGAGCTTCTTCTTACATTCGGTGATGAGATTTTGTTCTCCAGTTAAGAATAATTCATCCACATACAATAGAAATATCACCGGCTCATCATTCATAACCTTGAAGTAGAGGTTAGAATCAACTTTACTCTTGGTAAAGCCCAATCTCATTAGGAAACTGTCAATTCTTCCATATCAAGCTCTAGGGGCTTACTTCAACACGTACATATTCTTCTTCAACTGGTAGACATGAGTCTTTCTATCTTCAATCTTCAAATCATTTTTTCTCATTACATTGTACCAATCTGGTACACTTTCTCAGCTGCAACTCAATCTGCACAATCATGTGCTATCTCTATGTGCTTTCTGCAGAGCACTATCTGTCTCGCTCTCTAGGAGTATTTCCTCTACTCTCTTTGTAATTGTTCCTTCTAAAACTAGTACTCTGCACTTGCACCTTCTCTAAAGCTGAGAATGATTGCTCCATTCTCACTGTGACTACTGAAGTCTGGGAGTGACTCCTCTACTCCATCATGGCAACAAATTCATCTGAAATTGAGAGTGGCTCAATAACTGATACTGGATATAGCTCTTCTTATTTCATGGAGGTAACTCTATATTTCATTGTAGTCATGTCTCCATGACCCAACTAATGTAATGAACCAACTGCCACTCAATTTAAAATATGGGGATTGCTCCCCCTGCATCTCATACTATATATGAATCATGGTTGTTTTGGTTGTCTTCATAAATATTGGAACTATTTCTTCAATTACTGGATTAAGTGTCTCGTCATAGTCTTCTCCCTCTTGCTGGGAGAATCCTTTAGACACACATCGAGATTTTATACATCTGCAACATGCTTGATTTGTATAGATCAATCTTGGAAGTCAATATTGAGTTCTCTTCTAGTCTCACGGAAGAATCCATATCCTAGTCTTTCTGACTGGATTTCTTCTCTGTTACTGAAACAAGGGAATCTTCCCAGGATATTTCATATCTCCTAGAAGTTTCTAAAGCTATGATCTAGTCTTCTCACAACATCTGTCTCCCAGTCCTGGGAGTTGTCTCTTCATCTGATCTTTTTCTGAGTTCAGGCTTACTCTCGATTTCTTCTGAGTCTAGAAGGACTTCATCATCTCTTACGAGGTATACTTGGTGTTGAATACCAGGTCTAAATATGAAAGATAGAGTCAGGCTTCAAACAATATATTCTTCCCGTTCTAATGTTCGGTCATCTTTGGAGCCTTCTGCTCCTTTCAATCAATCTTCATATGAGATACTCTGAATCTCAAGAGATAGCTTCTTCTTCATCTTCTTTGGTACATGAGTGTATATGGTCATGTACATAGTCTACTTCATATCTCATATAATATGTTGCCTTCTTGCATCCTTCACTATATCTAACTCAGGGTTATCACCTATGACCTAAAACAATGTCAACAAAATAGCAAGCAAGAGTAATACTCTTTTGATAATAGTAGATAAAACAATAACACGAATAATCATCACATTGTCTCCTTTAGATCTATCACTTGTGACCTGTCTGAAGCAAATATCAAAAATAATAAATACAATACGAAATGAGGTCAACACTCTTATAGTTTTGTGATCAAACATTCTTCCATGGAAACCTCGAACTAACGCAAGAGGTTTCTCCTAAAGGAGATATTAATTGTATCAGGCAAATGATTACATTAAGCATTTATCTCAATATGCTCACATGCCACTAAGTATAATACTTTTCAAGGAATTTTATCTAAACTATAGTGTTTACTTATAAAGGGGTAGTCATCAACTTGTCAAGTGCAACTTTGAATCTTATCAACTTAATTAATCAAACCTAGAACCTGGAGCCTTTCCCTCAAGAATGAGTGTGTTTCTTTTCTTTCAAGTCTCCTTCACTCAAGATGATGAGTGCTTTCTTCAACATGTCTTCTGTACTAAGACAATATGTTATCTTGACAAAAGGTTGGGTTAGAGGGTAAACTCTATGATCTCAACTTTAATCCATCTAATATCTTGAATTTTATTTGAACCAAAGGTTAGTATGATGGTCATAGCTTCAACATGCAACACTGATCAAAATAATGTCATAACAAATAGATGCATATCATAATAATCACACCTGGGTTTAATTATTCCTTTGAATGTGTTGGATCTTGATATCCTTTTGGATCTATGGAAAGCGATCCATTCTCATGCAAATACCCTTTAAATCTTAATCGTTTAAACATGTGTGAGTACATACCTCTGACGACATTTGCAGGTAGTGGCACCATCTGGTAGCAATGGTAATGATCACCAACTCTTAAAATCTTCAAGGGTGATTGAAACTGGTACTATGGCTGATACTCCCACTAATACTGCAACTGCAATTGATACTGCAATTGGTTTTGAGACTGCAACTACAACTGCAACTTAGGGTTTTATGAGGAAACCCTAATTTTTCAAACTTCAAAATTTGAAATTATGATCCAGGGGATAGATGCGTTGAGTTGAGGCGAGTAATATGGTGCAATCATATTTCTGAAAATACAAAATTTTCCTCCTCAAACTTGATCAGCGAATTTCTAGAATGGTGCTTCTGGTTTTCTGGTACATATGGTACTTTGGTACTTCTGGTTTTCTGGTACTTTGTGAAAACTAGGGTTTCACTTTTTGAGAGATTTAGCCACTGAACAGTTGCGCTGAGGATGCCAAAGTGATCCTTGAGGAAGGGCACACTTTTCTAGATGGTTTTGAGGCTGAAATTCTTCTTCAATAAAAAGCCCTAATTTGCATGTACATCAACAGTGACATTTTTCTCTTTCTCTTGTGAAAGATGCTCTCTTCATCTTAGCTCTGATACCATGTTAAGGTTTAAGCTATTATTAGGTTTCTTTTCATTTCTCTAGATAACAATAGCATAGATAGGATCACTGATAAATACACAATCACAAGAGACACATCATTTATCCTGGGAAACCCTCATGGGGGAGAAAACCCAACAAAAACTTCCTTAATATAGATAGCCAATACAATGACAAGAGATAACTCAAACAAATACAAAAGGTCCTCTCCCAAGAATGCGCCTCTCTCTCTCTCTTCCTTCTTCTCCAACTGCAACTCCAAACTTGCGCTCTGATGAACAAGTGAGTGTGTGTCCAAATGAGGCACTAACCTCTTTATTTATACAATCTAGCAGGCGTTGAACTGAGGTGTATTTTCACTGGCAGGGATGACTTCTCTTTCTGGGTGGTTATAACCACTTTAATATATTATAGGGGTCGACTTCTCATTTATCCTATTACAATTAGGGTTTGACCAATCCGCAAAAGGGGATTTGGTCATTTACAATACCCGACATGATAAATCCACAAAAGGGGATTGATCTAATGAATAATACATCAATAATAAATAAAATACTCTTTGCAGTTACATTATTTCAACAGGTGGTTGACGAAATGCTTGTAGTTCGAGAGGCTATTCTCCATACCCTTAAAGATAATTTGGTCATGGCCCATAATCGCATGAAGCAATAGGCAGAACAAGGTTTCTTTGAACATCAATTTGCAGAAGGAGATCAAGTGTTTCTTTGACTGCAACCTTATAAGAAAAATTCCCTCAAGGCTGAACATTGTCAGAAATTGGTGCCCAAATTTTATGGTCCTTATACCGTTCTCAAGTGTGTGGGATAGGTGGCCTATCAGTTAGCTTTGCTCAGTCATTCTAAGCTCCATTATGTTTTTCATGTTTCCTTCTTAAAGAAGGTGATTGGAACTAAGTGCCAAACTCAAACCAACCTTCCCGAGTTGGATGAAGAAGGATCCATTTGGTTACAACCACACACAGTTTTGGACCAGCATGAGCATCGTCTATGGCAGCGCACCATCAAGGAAGTGTTAGTCCAGTGGAAAGATACAACTCTAGCAGACGCCACTTGGGAACCAACTACCATTCTTCAACAATTTCATCATCTCAAGCCTTGAGGACAAGGCTGTTTTTAAGGGGGAGGACATGTTAGGGACCTAACCCCTCATGTAGGTAGAATAATATATTTCCATGTAATAAAGACCAATATTTATAAGGCCTAGTAATAAGGAATAATAATTCAAAGGTAAGAAGACCTAATAGAAGCTTTCGCTTCTAAAAGAATCTTCCTCTAGAATTTTCTTTTGGATATACATATTTAGTATAAATAGGAGTTAAGGGTATGATAAGCTTTGTCTTGGATATTATTGTAATAGAGATCTACTCTGTTGGAGGTTGCCCCCTCGAAGAGGCAAGTGAACATTGCTCTCAGTAAACAAATTTCTATTTCTTGTGTTATTTTGGTATTATTGTGGTATTGTTATGGTTATATCATTGTTTATCTTCCATTTCTAGCTAATTATTTATGTTCTACATACTATTTTATATTTGGAATACTACACAGTAATGGAATTAGAAGGTAAGAACGAGCCCATAATATTTTTTCATTCTGTTTTGGGAAATTATTTTTTCGAAACTGATTATGGTTGTTACGAAGCACATGATTCTTAAATACCACCAAAATTACAATCAAGCCTCCACCCACGAATACATAATAGCGTCTATTTAGTACTAACTAACTAAGGATTTAGTTTGACTAACAAGACTAATATTCTTACTTGTGGAGCATGGTCTTGAATGACTCTAAAACACAGGATGGAGCCATAATATGATGTGTTCTAATTGACCCCAACCAAGGAAAAATGATCATATCATGTCGTTTAGAGTTTGAATGCACCAACAACACTGATAAATATGAAGAATTAGTTCAAGGCCTTAATAATCCATTGACCTTTAGGTAAAATATCTTAAATTGTTTGGCAATTTTGAGATCATTGTTCGACAAGTAAGAAACACTATTCATTGCATGTCTCTGCATCTAAAGGATTACCAGCGAGAGGTATGGAATCTACTTTATTCATTTGATGCATTTAATATTAATTCTATACCTCGAGATCAAAATATAGATGCAGATATTTTGGCCAATGCAACATCTAGGTTTGTGCCTCCTGATGATGGTTTTTTGATTGAAATGATGTTTAGGCCCTCCGTACTAGACAATGTCATGAGTTGGAGAGTGTTTGAAAACGTCTCATTATCAACTTTCTTACTAGTTCAAACACATTCCAAGATTCAATGATCAATGATGAGGTACATAAACAAGAGTTGCAAAGGTATCGAGAGGAAACTAACAAAGTGAAGACAAATTGTGTTCTGAAGAACGTTTTGACTCTTGAAAAGTTATTTGATTTACAATCCAAGTTCAGGAGGAAAACTAATATGGAGACCAACAACTCCATTATGATGCATTTCTTGGTAAATTTGGGAACATCTGAGTAGCCTAAATATGTTAACTTGGGCACTTGTTGTTCAGATTCATAGAAATACACATTCACACAATTATTCAATAAGTATTGAGATGATTTTTCCTTGACATATGATGACTTGAAGATGTATGATATAAAGATTATACAACATGTGATCCCCATGAAAGAAAGGATTAATCCATTCCAACAAAAACTTAGAAAAATGCATTCGACTCTCGAACCTTTGATTCAGAAAGAACTAAATAAATTATTAGATGCCCGTATCATTTTCAAAGTGAGACATTTGACTTGGGTCTCTAATATGGTTCCCGTAAGAAAAATGTAAGGAGAAATAAGAATCTGTATAGATTTCCAGGATCTCAACCACGCTTCCGAAAAAGATAACTATCCAATTCCCCCAATGGAACAAATTTTATAACTCGTCTCCGGATCTCAACTATTCTCTTTATTAGAAACATTTTCTCGATACAATCAAGTTCTAGTGGTAGAGCCAGACCGATTAAAAACCACTTTCTGAACTAAATTGGGAAGTTATGCTTATAGACAGATGCCCTTTGGTTTTATGAATGCATGAACTACCTTTCAGAGGGAAATAGACATTGATTTCAAAGGATTGATCGGTCAAAGAAAGGTGGTTTACCTTGATGACGTCACCATTTATTCTAAAAAAATGAGAAGACCACCCAAAACATTTGAGATAGATTTTTGAATGGTACTGAAAATATGAGATTTCTCTTAATCCCAAGAAAACTGTATTCATTGTTTCAAAAGGTATTTTACTAGGACAGATTATTTCTAAAGATAAGATTTTGGTGGATCCAGAAAGAACCAAATCCATTTTACAAATTTCTCTGCTGCACAACAAGAGGTACATGCAATCATTCTTTGGAAGAATCAATTTCATGAGAAGATTTGTTCCAAATTTTGTTGAAATTGTGAAACCATTACAAAAGATGATTAGAAAGGACGTGCAGTTCAAAGGGACACCATTGGAGAAGGAAGCATTTGAAAACATTAAAACCACTATAACCATCACACCATCTCTTCAAAGTCCTAATTTCTCCAAATATTTCCTGCTATACATATTCATGTACGATCACTCGTTAGCAACAATGCTCACACAAAAAGATGAACAAGGAGATGAACACCCTGTCACATTTATGAGCACTAGGTTACAAGGTGTTGAACTAAATTATCCTCTGGTGGAAAAGTAAGCCTTTATTGTCCATAAAGAAATCAAACAATTTATACCTTATATATTAAAAATTCACACTAAATTCATCGTCCCACACCCATAAGTAAGGTCCTTGTTTGTTCGAAAAGAACTAGGTGAAATATGAGGGAATTGGATGACGGCTCTACTAGAGTATGACCCCGAATTCAAACTAGCTAATATTTTGAAAGGTCAAGGCTTGCGTAAATTAAGAACACAGGGAGCCAACATTGAAGAACAAGAGGAGGATGTTTGGAAAGATGAACCTATGATTTCTACATAGCAGGTTCCATATGTCCCAACCATTGAAGGATCGTGTTACAATGATATCAAATATTATCTGCAATATGACACTACTCCAAACCATCTCAATGCTAAGAAGAAAAGAGTGCTATGGTTGAAATCTTTACAGTATCAGTTGTTACATGGTATCTTGTTCACAAAAGAATTATGACGGAGTGTTACTTAGATGCCTCGAAAAAAATATGTTGATAATGTCCTGAAAGATATGCATGATGGACTGACTGGTGGTTATTTTTCAGGAGACACAATGGTCCACAAAGTGGTGAGAGAAGGATACTACTGGTCCACACTCTTCAATGATTCTCATGCATACTCAAGGAGTTGCAAAGCATGTCAAAATGTTGCAGGGACAGAATGTAAAGTTGTTATGCCTCTCCAACCTATATAAGCACAAGAACCCTTCGAGCAGTGGGGTCTAGATATCATTGGTGAGATAAATCCTCATTCGTCCAAGCAAAAAATTTATATTCTGACCACTACTGACTATTTCACATGTTATATTGAAGCAATACCTTTATTCAAAGTGAATGAGGAAGTAGTAATAAATTTTCGTGAGCAACACATTATCACGAGGTTTGGAATTCCTAACTCTTTAGTATTTGATAATTCTACTTGCTTCTGATCCTCGAAATTATCTGAGTATGCATTAGAAAATGGTATTATTTTAAAATACTCAACTAATTACTATCCCCAAGGAAATGGCTTAGTAGAATCTACAAACAATAACATCATCTGTATCCTTAAACAAATTGTAGTTGATCACAAGAGAAATTGGCATAATGCATTACAAAATGCTCTCTGGGCAGATCCTGTGACGCCCAAAGCTTCCATAAAACCTTCATCTTACTTTATTGTGTATGGGAAAGAAGTCATTATACCCTCGAACATATACCTACCTTCCCTCCAACTTACACAACAGTCTCGAGGAAGAGAATGCCCTGCCATCCAAAGTTGTATCGATACGTTACTGAACCTTGAAGAAATACATAAAAAAACAAAAAGCAAGTTTGAAGCTCACCAAAAATGGCAAAGCATTGGTTTGATAAGAAATATGCAGGTGAGAAAGAGTTCCAAGTTGGGGACTTAGTCCTAAAATGGGACAAACCACATTAGGTTAAAGGGAAACATTCAAAGTTCCAACAACTTTGGATTGGTCCCTACCTCATTAAAGAAAAAATTAGCCAAGGCACTTTTTTATTACAAAACCTTCAAGGAGAAGTCGAATCTCTCCCTGTAAATGAACAAGTCCTGAAGAACTATGTTAGTTAGCCATTGAGGCTATTGTTCATCAGTTGTACATAAATAAATCTGGATTATGTTTTTCATTTGATTTTGCTTCTTTAGTTAGGTTGGTTTTCTTGATCTGTTTGATTAATCGAATTTTCCTTTGTCATTCTTGATGATTGCCTTTGTGATTTTGGAGTTCTCACAACTTAAAGCAAGTCACATGTCTAAATGTAGCACATATGGTGTAGATAGTCTAAACATCTATGTAATACGATGTCAAATCTGCATATCTCCCCAGACATGAAATCCATTTACGTACTATCACAAGTCGAGATATGGTGGATGAACATAGCTTGTCAATATGAAGAGACACTAGGAAAACACAGATCCAAGATACTGAATTGAACAACAGATTTCTATGTTATACGAGCTAAATGAAAATGGTCTAGATTAAATGTTTGTAGTAGACTAGGAATCACGATTCATGAAGTGTTCTCATCTATAATCAAGTTAACAGATATCACCATCACAAGTGTCATCCCTAGTGCATTTAAAGGTTAATTGGAATCCCCCCATCCACCTATATCTCTAAATAAAAGAGAATCAAATCTTATAAGAGGTAAAGTGATCCAGGATCTTTTTGTCAGGTGACTTATTAAAGAACTGTATTAAATGAACATAAACAAAAGTACACCATAAAGAAAGAAAATCTTAAAAGGAAAGAGATATAAGCATGAAATATGAACACAAAGAACTTGATAATGGAGTTCTCCCCTGGTGGACTACGTCTCCGAGTCTTGTTCTCAAATGGGTAGGTCTTTTTATTAACTCCACAAAAGAATTGGGCAAAATACATAAGTATACCTCATTCTGGATTTAAGCTACAAAATATGTGCTCAGATCAGAAAACTAACACCACCACTGCGTTCGTGGCATCGTTTTACCTAAAAATGATTGTCTCCATGCCTCGATTCGAGTCTGACACTTTTAGGCCCAAGAGACACCCCTGCCTCAATTTTTGTGCCACTACCTCTGCAATAAATGACTGAGAAGTCTCGAAAAGCGTTCCAAAATCTTTACCAATCTGTACAGGAACGCTCAGTTCTCCTCTCTGTCTTCTCTTCCGAACTCTGGCGAACACCCCTTTTTATACAAAATTTCGGTAGTTTGGAATAAATGAAGGCGTTTGGCACGTTAATAGTTGGAGCTATTTTAATTCATTAGTTAGCGAAGGTACCGGGGTCGAATCCCATGGGTATCCCTTTTTTTTGGCATATATTTAAACCATTTTGGTGCGCTTGGCTAAATCTGGCAGGCGACCACTAGAATGGTAGATACAATTCGCGGGCGATTAGAATATCCGGGGGAGAATATGGCGGTGGTTTAAACTGGTGGATATGATGACTAGAATGGCAGATAGTTGGCATATGCCATATGTGGTAGAACCTATGGTCATGTGGGTTAACATAGAACCAAGGGCTGGGCCGAAAGCCTATCCCTTTTCTCCCCCATATGAAACATTATTACAACTTAAATTAAATTCACACCAATGTATAAACAAGGAGCATGTAATGGAAACTTGTCTAGCACGAAGGTGTGAGGCCTTTGGGATAGAGGAGGTCAAGGATTCAACTCTTATGGATTTATATAAATTTTACACACACCAACCACTGGAGGGGTGCCATGTGGCAGCCCAGGACTGGGCCACGTGGCACCATATCATTTGTCCACGAAAATGACACATGTCATCACCTAACTTTCCCACGTGTCTGCCATCAATATGCATGACATTGCCACATCATCCCATGCCAAATCAGTTGTACAAACATGCCACATGTCACCCTTGTAGTGGTGCCACATGTCACCTTGACCTTTTGAATTTTTGACCAAGTTTGACCTGAACTTTGACCACTTATATATTTTGATTCATGACTCTGTTTGACGAGTTGTTTGTGTTGTTAGAAATATTGTGGAACACTCTTCACGATCATGCCCTTTTAATTGAGTTTTGGAAACTTTGATGATTTTCCCTATCTCTGTCTACTGAAGCCATTCTGAATGTTCTAAGTTGCCTCTGCGAGTTTTGAGTTGTTCTTAGCCTTCTCTGGATCCTTTTTGGATCACGCCTTCCAACTGAGAGCTTTTTGGACCACCAAAAGCTTTCATCAATCAACTGGTAAGTGAGGGAAGAGTCCCCTCACTTTTTCTTTCTCAATCCACTTTGCCTTGCTTGGATGTTTTCCCTTTAATCCTACACGAAGATAATCAACATCACCCTTGCGTGAAGTCCTCGTATTTTTTTCCAGGATGATATCTTCCTGTAACTCATCTAAGTACTCAAGTGAAAACTCATCAACTGAACGTATTGAAAATTCCTCATCCTGATCCATGATCATGGGAGGCTCAAAAAGTTTCAAATTCTCTATGTTCACAACTGAATAAATCTGCACATAAGGTGGAAGATCTAAATGAAAATCATTAGTTCCGTTTTTCTCCAAAATAGTGAAGGGACTGTATCGAATAAGATTGAGTTTATTTCCTTCACCCTTCACTCGTTCCTTGCTTATATGAAGCCATACTTGGTCTCCAACCTGGAACTGATGAACAACCCTATGCTTGCCATGTCGAGCTTTATACTATTCTTGACTCTTCTCCAACTGTTCCCTAAATTCCTGGTGTATCTGCTAGATCCTCTGAATGAACTTGTAGGCTTTGTCCTCTGTTCGTTCTTCATTCACATCGACATCTCCCCCATACATCAAGACCAAAGGAACCTTTGGTAGGTACGCAAAACATGTCTCAAAAGGTGAAATCTGAGTGGACGAATGTAAATCTTGGTTATAAGCATGTTGTACATAGGGTATCTATTCATCCCATAACTTAGGATGCTTGCTGAAGTAGCCTCGAATAAAAAGTACCACTGCTCTATTTACCACCTTTGTTTGTCCGTCAGTCTATGGATGAAAAACAATTCTCCTCTTCAATTTGGTGTTCATCATTCTCCACAAGTTAGTCCAAAAATCCCCAAGGAATCGAGTATCTCGATCTGAGACAATGGACATGGGTAACCCAAAGTGAACCCAAACATACTGAAAAAAGAGATTAGCATTCTGCTTAGCAGTGATCTTCTTTTTACATGGCATCAAGATACACATCTTGCTGAACCTATCCACTATGACATACAAATAGTCATGACCCCTTTTGGTCATTGGTAAACCCCCTACAAAATCCATGAAAATGCTTTCCCATGGATGGGATGGAACAAGAAGTGGTGAGTATAGCCCCAATTTTCTATTAGTGGGCTTACAAGTAGAACACATCACACACCCCTTTACATATTTAGTTACAATTTATTTCATTTGAGGCCAATAAAAAAACCTCTGCAAATGAGCCATAGTTTTTCCTACCCCAAAATACCCAAACACAAGAGAAGTGTGAGCTTCTCGTATTACATGGACTCATTCACTTGTAGGAATACATATCTTCCCAAGATGATAGAGTGATTTTCCCTGCAGACAATAGTTCTCTACATGTGCACCATGGGTTAGCTTCTCATATACTTATTTAAAATCTTTATCGATGGCATATTTCTCTACATAGTTATCACGAGATAAATAAGTATTCTTAAAAATAATAGAATAAACAATAGGAGTTCTAGAAAGAATATCGGCTACCTTGTTACTTGTACCCTTCTTGTACTTGATTACCATACAAAATTTTTGTAGAAAACCCATCCACCTGTAGTGTTGATATTGTTGCAGTTTGGTCTGTTCTTGAAGATACCGTAAGGGCCGGTGATCTGTATGTATAATGGTTTCCTTCCCTAACAAGTAGTGCTTCCATTTCTTTACGCTTTGACATAATGCATGCAACTCTTTATCATATGTAGGATAGTTAACAACAACTTGGTTAAAAGTCTCAGAGTGGTAACAAATAGGCTTATGATATTGCATCAATATTGCACCCATAGTGTATCCGTTGACATTTGTCTCGATCTCAAAAGGCTGTTGAATATTCAACAGTGCTAATACTGGTGTGGTACTGATCTTATCCTTCATAATGTTGAAAGATTTTTGTTGCTTTTCTTCCCACTGAAAAGTGTTCTTCACACTGGTTAAGGCATGCAAAGGAGCTGCTATAAAGGATAAGTTGGGAATGAATCTCCTCCAATACTGGATTGCACTCAATAAGCTCCAGACTTTGGTTACACTTTTTGGCTCAGGCCATTTTACAATTGCTTCAATTTTGGTAGGATCAATATTCAATTGTCCTCCTCCCACGATATGACCTAAGTATACCAGTGCAGTCTTGCCAAATTCACATTTAAACTTTTTCACATACAACTTTTCCCTTTGCAAAGTATCCAATACCTTCTTTACATGCCTTACATGTTCATCCCAAGTCCCGCTAAAAACAAGAATGTCGTCTAAATACATAATCACAAAGTCATCTAGGAAATGCCTGAATACATCCTTCATCACACACATGAAAGTTGTCAGAGCATTACAAATCCCAAATAGCATAACTAACCACTCAAACAATCCATGTTTGGTTTTAAAGGAAATCTTCCATGCATCATGTTTTGCGACCCTGATTTGATGATATCCACTGCACAAATCCAACTTAGTGAAATAAACAACATTCTTCAATTGATCAAGTAAATCATCTATACGAGGAAGAGGGTATCGATTTTTCACTGTGATGTTGTTTAAGGCCCAGTAATCGACACACATTCGCCATGTTCCATCTTTTTTTGGCACCATCACGATTGAATAACCACAAGGCGATGAACTGGGACTGATGACCCCTTGATCCAATAAGCCTTGTACCTTCTTCTTTATCTCTATCATCTCCACAACTGGCATTATGTACATTCCCACATTAGGAAGAGGAGAATCCTGTTGAAGGTGTATCTCATGATGGATTTCCCTCTTAGGAGGTAATCCATTTGGTTCCTGAAAAATATCATCATACTTAGAAACGATATCAATTAATTATTTTTTATGAGATGGATCACACCCTTGGAAAGCGTCGGATGTCCCGACATCTTTCTCTTTGATGACCATGAGTACATATCTCTTATTAGTGGTTATGAGTCTTTTCATCTGCCTTGAATTAACAAGTGTTGTATTTACCCTCATGCTGTGAGATCTAACAATATATTTCGCTCCCCCTTTAGTAAGGTGGTATTCGTTCTCATGATGAAAGAATACTTCTTTTCTATCATAAAGATAAGGACTTCCCAACACTATCCCACATATATCGAGTGGTACAACATCCAAATCCACTTCATCAATCAATTTTCAAGCAATAGAAGATATGATCCTACATTGTTTGGTGATATTAAGTTTTGCTTCATCACATACCCAACCAAGAGGATAAGGCTTTGGATTTGGTTTAGTTATAAGACCCATGTTCTTGACAAGCGCTTCAGATATTAAGTTTACATGGGAACCTAGATCAAATAATGTATCTATCTTAGTATGTTTAGATACAACTCATATATGAAATAACTCATTCCTCTTTCGTTCATCAACATGAAATTCATCATTGGAACTTGAACTAGAATGAAGAGAATATTTACCTTGTACTCCATCCATTGTGCTCTTTCCTTCATCTCCTGAATTGGAACCGAGATCTTGCTTTACTGTAGCAACGATCTTTGTCTTCCCCTTTCCACCAAACTGTTTCGGTTTATTTTCTGGATGTAATTTCCAACATTGTTCTTCATCATGATTTCTCTTCTTGCAATGAGTGCAAGATGGTTTTCCTCCTTCTCTCATTACTGTAGCAGTCTTCTTGTCCTTCCTTTTAAACTTCTTGAAAGTATTGTGTGGGAAATTGGAAGGTTTCTTCGTGGGATCTTCTTGAACATGTTTCCCCCTGTTCTCAAGGTGAGTGGATTGCACACAAATTTTATCAAGACTAGTGGGGTTAAACAAGAGAAAAGTATGAAGAATATAACTATGAAGTGCACCAATATAATTCATTAAAGTTTGATAAGAATCCAAAGGAATATTCAATGCTAGAGATGTATTACTAAATTCTTCTGTTAAACTTTGTACAGTTTGACCTTTACTCTGTCTCAAAATTTTCCATTCCATCATTACTTTATGTAAATACCCTAATGGATAAAACTGCTTCCTTATCTCTATTTTAAATTTCGACCATGAGGAAAGAATATTACCACACTTACCTCTGTCATGTAGCTTCCTCTCCCACCATACGAGAGCGATGCCTTCCAATCGAAGAGAAGTCAGTTTCACTTTAACTTCCTCTTTGTCAATATGATGAACACGACAATAGACTTCAACCTATTGGATCCAACTATCTAAATTTTCAAGATTAGAATCTCCATTAAACATAGGTAAAGAAAACTTTACATCAAGATTTAATAATGGTTTCTTAAAGGAGGCTTTATGGTTAGAATGTTGAGAGTGATGAGAATTCTTAGAGGAAGAATAACTAGAACTTCAAGGCGAATATGGAGGCTCAGGAGGATCTCCTCCAACCCCTTGGTTTACCAAAGCATCATTATCTTCACGTGCTTCCTTTTTCGTCCCTTTATACTTCATCCTATTCTCATAATCTCCATACATTCATTCGACCATTTCTGACATGCGATAAAACAACATGTGAAATTTTTTCTCCTGTTCATCACAGTTATCCTCTTCTGCCATCTTCTTCCTTTGGGATGCATGGACAACTTCGGGATTGAACATCTCAAGAGTTCCTTCACCCTGCTTATGCTTGGCTCTAGTAAGCATTCATACCCAACAATTCAAGTCAAAGTCGACTGCTATGATACCAACATGATTCGGGATCTTTTCGTCAGGTGACTTATTAAAGAACTGTATTAAATGAACATAAACAAAAGTACACCATAAAGAAGGAAAAACTCAAAAGGAAAGAGATATAAGCATGAAATATGAACACAAACAACTTGATAACAAAGCTCATCCCTGGTGGGCTACGTCTCTAGGTCCTTCTCACAAATAGGTAGGTCTTTTTATTAACTCCACAAAAGAATTTGGCAAAATGCATTAGCATACCTCATTCTGGAGTTAATCTACAAAAGATTTTCTCAGATCAGAACAATAACACCACCATTGCATTTGTAGTTTTGTTTTACCTAAAAATGTTTGTCTCCACGCCTCGATCCGAGTCTGACACTTTTAGGCCCAAGAGACACCTCTGCCTTGGTTTCTGTGCCACTTCCTCTGCAATAAATGACGGAGAAATCTTGAAAAGTGTGCCAAAATATGTACTAGTCCATACAGATGCGCTCGATTCTCCTCTCTCTCTTCTCTTCCAAACTCTGGAGAACACCCCTTTTTATGAAAAATTTCGATAGTTTGGAATAAATGAAGGTGCTTGGCGCACTGGTAGTTGGAGCTATTTTAAGTCATTAGTTAGCGAAGTTCCTGTTGATTTTTCAATGAGCAAGGTCAATCATGAAGTTCAATCCATTTTTAGCATTTAACCATAACCATTAATGTTTCAGTAACCAAGATCACAAGAAGAATCACCATGCACAAGAACACAAGAAGTATCCTGGGAAACCCTTCTCAACAAGGGAAGAAAACTCAACCAAATCCTTTGCTATATTCTTCAAGAGAAAGTCCTTCACCACCAATAAAACCTATCACACAAGAGGGTTCTCAAACCATATAAGACTAGCGCCCAAGAGAGGTGCACACTTTTCCCAAGAAGGTGTACTTGCTGAAATTTCCAAACTCACTTGAAATATATGATTCCTCAATGGGGATTTTACCCTTACTTATACTAACCTGAACCTATCAACAAAAGTGTCCATTGGCACAACATGACCGAACTCTCTAAGTCACATTATAATTAATATTAACCAGATTAATTATATTTTACATTTATTACTAACCACATTAAGGTGGGGCCAACCTGTACCCTTTACATTACAATTAGGGTTACAGGCAGGTATGACTCTTGAACAATATAGCAAGGGATATGATACACCCACTAGTGCTCATACACTAGGGGCACATCCATAGGGATGTCCATATCTCGGCTCACTGCATTACACAGAAGAACAAGTTCTTCACACGTTCACCTATGCTCGTCTAGGGGCACGCCCACTCGAAAGATATTCTTTCCCACTGCATCTCACATGAGAGTCATCTAGAGTTTCTCGTCAACTCTGCTACTCAGAGGATAATACATCATCTTCATTTCTGTTCTCGTGATGATGCACCCAACACTTTGGGATTTGACACGTTCACCTTGTGCTCAACCACAGGCACGCCCAACTTAGCAGATCGCCTTTCCCATGGGACAATCATTTAGATTTCTTCTCAAATCTCTGAATGGAGGAGATCATCTCTACATTCCAGCTTTGTCTCAGATAGGAACCACACACCCTCTTCACGGTCTTTCTCTCAGGTTTTTAAGCTGGATAATATCTCACATGGCTACAATATTCCACATCTCACAGGTTTGTAAGCTGGAGAATGTCTCACATATCTGCAATCATCAACACTCCCTCTCAACTAGGGAGACATTCTTCATCATGCCAAGTCTCACACGAATGTACTCTAAATTTTTTATTGGTTGGAATCATAAATACTCCCTCTTAACTAGGGAGGAGTTATTCTCCAAGTTAGTTTGGTGAAGATGTCTGCAATCTGCTCATGTGTAGGAAGGTATTGCATGTGTACAATTTTCCTCTGCATCATATCTCTGATATAAGAATATTTCATCTCATCGTGTTTCAATCCATAAGGAAACACTGGGTTCTCAAGGAGATTTATACATGGATCTTGGTTATCATCATAGGATCCATCTCATCATCAAGTAAATCTATTAGAAGCTTGTGAAGCCATACTTCTTCGCACACTCAATGGCACATACTTTGTTTATGTGGTATTCAAGGCCACAAAGATTTCGTTTCCTGTTGCATTAGGAAACCATGACAAACCTCATGGTAGAACATCAACCGGATGTGCTCTTTTGGTCCACTGTACTTTCTGTTAAATCTGAATCGACATATCCTGCAAACTCAAGTTCACTTTGGAGGCATGTCTCAAGCCATATCCGATTGTGCCTCATGTTTTGTTGTTGTCTAGTGAGTCTATCTCTGTTGACTCATGAAATGACTAAGAAAATTTACTGCATGGAATGAATTACATCTGGTGTTAACCAGATACATTAGTGATCCAATCAGTTGTGGATCAGTCTCGTTTGAATCATCATCAATCTTATCCTTTTAAATCTATCACAATGGATTTTTCATTATGTCATACTTGAACTTCTTCAATATATTCACTATATATTTTCCTTAACTCAGGAAAATCTCATCAGTCCTCTGTCATACTTCTTGTCCCAAGAAGTAGTGCATCATACTTATATTCTTCATCTCGAATTCAAAATTCAAGGATTGCTTGTATCCAACAACAAGGCTTTCTGAATAAGTCACCAAAATCAGGCTCTCGTCATCAACATTGTAATGATATAGGTTTGGATCAACAACACTCTTGTTGAACTCCAAACTCATCCAGAATTTATCTATCTGATAAAGTTTCCAACTCATGGATAGTAGTACGGATGGAAGTGTATCGAGTTTACTAGATCAAGTGTCTCATCATAGACACCTCCCTCTATTTGTGAGAAACCTCTGGCTATAGATCTCATTTTTTTATTTCTAGACACTTCCATCAGCTGCATGTTTGATCTTATAGATCCACTTGGAAGTTACCACATACTTCCCTTCTAGTCCCTAAATAATATCTTATGCATCATTTTTTAAGATATACTGATATTCTTCTATTATGGCATCTTTCCATACCTATTCTCAAGTTACTACTCTAAGACAAGGAGGCTCAACATCAATAAGGTAGCTCCTGACTAAAGTATAGCTTGAAAATCTCTTTTACTTTCTCGGGATGTGCCTTGAGAGGCTTGTATGTTTCTCTGCCTCTTGTAGAGTGAATATAGGTAGGCCTTTTATGCCCTACTACAATGTCTCTGAACATATCAACTAGAGAAACTGAATCAAATTGAATAATGTATGTCTCCCTCTGAGATATTGAAGGGGGAGAAGGTATCATCTTATTATCAATCTCCATATGAGATTGTCTAGGTTTGTTGAATGGGTATTGATCAGGGGATCAAATTTTGCTCAATTTTCAAAGTGCTCGGAATGTGACGAAAATAGTGTCATTGCGTCCGTCCCGTCTTCCTGATTCCGGCGGTATATTTACTTTCTCAAACGGAGTCCGTATGGAGAAGATATCGCGATCTGTTCGCTAAGGAAAACAGGGAAATTTTTTGGATGCTGATTGTACCTGTCCGTACAGTCCGTACGGTGATGTGGCAGGGCCATACCGTCCGTACAGTGATGTGGCAGGTGGATGACGTGGTTCGTTTTCATTGGTTAATGATTACCAAATCAGGGAATGACATGTGTCATTGGTGGTCAATGATGTGAGGACACGTGGCCCAATTAGTTGGTGCCATGTGTCACTCGTTGATTGGTTGATATGTTTATGTAAAACTAATGGAGGCCGCGGGGTTCGACCCCTGGACCTCCCATAGCACAAAACTTTACAAGTCTCCGCTAACCATTATGCTGCCCATTGTTCCTTGTCATATTGTTCAATGCAATTCTATTTGAATTTGAATATTGTGTTAAATGGAAAGGGGGGCGGGCCGGGGGCATAGCCCCGACCCGTGGTTTCATTCCACACCATATAACCATGTTATAACATATATGCGCGCGGATATATATATAACATAGTTTGTAACCGTATGTT
>SNQJ01S0076187.1:3769-22662 GCA_010110895.2 Picea sitchensis | reverse complement strand
TGTACATTATCATACTTATGAATACCAACTCATAATGACGCTACAACCTCTATTTTGCAAGCTGCTACTTGCTAAGAGCACCAACTCTCTGGATTCTCTAGCACCCACTAGAAGGAAGCACTGACTCCCTAGTTTCTGGTTTCTCTAGCACCCATTAGAAGGAAGCACCGACTCCCTGGTTTATGGTTTCTCTAGCACCCACTAGAAGGAAGCACCAACTCTGTGGTTTCTCTAGCACCCACTAGAAGGAAGCACCAACTCCCTGGTTTCTCTAGCACCTACTAGAAGGAAGCAACAACTCCCTAAGTGTTCCAGCACCAACTGGATGGAAGCACCAACTTCCAGTCACACAGGCACCAACCTGTAAAATAGAGAACAACAGTTCTCCCTTGCACCACCCTGCCACCCTGGTTTCTCTAGCTACAACCAGATGGAAGCTACAACTCCCTATGTTCACGCACCCACTTGAACCTCTGAGAACAACAGTCCTCCCTAGAACCTCCCTACCACCCTGAAATATCTATCTTTGCTACTGAAACTTATTACAGTGATATAATGTTCATCAATTGCTTACCAGTCTCATCGCTATTCTACTACACTTCCATGCTATGTCTGCCTTACCGTCTTCCTACACACATGCCTTTCACTTTCTGTTCTTCTTCCTTTTATTCTCTATGTTCGATGTCCATTCAATGCACCATTCGTCTTCTGTGCATTTCATTTGTTCCACACTGCCTCCTTCTACACACATGAATCACTCTCAACAGCCCCTGATCTCTTCTTTGTTCTGTGTTTTTATACTCTCTGTGCATCTTCTGCATCCTCTATTCACAATGCTTCTCCATTCTCTCCTCGTGTCGAGTGCTCTACCTAATCATCATTACAACTCTTCAGCTTCTCTGGCGGTTAAACCCATGCGTTCATCCTCACTGAGCATTATGCCGAGATTCCTTAGCCTCTCCAGCAGTTGAGAGTCTTCATCTTCTCTGTCACGGTCGAGCTCATTCCCTCTATTGCAGTTCCAGGCTCCAATGGTCGTCCATCTGTAAATAGTCTATATGAACACCCTTCATTTAATTTCAAGATGCCTAGAGACCCTTCAGCTTCCCTGGCGATCACCCTGAAGTCTATTTGAGTCCTCTGGCAAAAACCATCAGTCATTTCTAGCAGTTACACTATGAATCTCCAAGAAAATGCATTAACAACTGAATTTCCAACTGTCCAAGAGTCATGATTCAGTTATGCTAACTGAATCGTAACTGATCAATTAACTATGAATAGAAACAGTAGCCCTTCAATCAGATTTCCAAGTATCCAACACCATTAGATTACAAGCACAGGGTCTCGCATTGATTTCTCCATTTCGCATTTCAGCATTTCGACATTTCGGCATTCCTATGGTGAAGTGTTTCAACACTCCAACTCCCGGTATCCGAAACCTACACCAAAAGGTGTTTTTCGCATTCCAGCATTTCACGATTTCGCATGTCGCGAATTCTTGTTGTGAGGCATCTCGACTCTCCAAGTCGTGATCTCTGAAATGGAGATTAGCTTCGTTCTAGCTCCTCCCTTGAGCCTTCATCAACACTCCATTTCGGCATTCCTATGGTGAAGTGTTTCAACACTCCAACTCCTGGTATCCGAAACCTACACCAAAAGGTGTTTTTCGCATTCCAGCATTTCACGATTTCGCATGTCGCGAATTCTTGTTGTGAGGCATCTCGACTCTCCAAGTCGTGATCTCCGAAATGGAGATTAGCTTCGTTCTAGCTCCTCCCTTGAGCCTTCATCAACGTGACCATAGGTTATGACCAGGGGCCAATTCTGAACATGCATTTCTCATTTCGGGGATTCTATGATGAGTCGTCTCGACTCTCCATGTCCCAAACTCTGAAATGGAGCTTGTCTCTTCGAGCTCTTCTCTACATCTCTTCGATGATGTGACCACCGGCTACATCGACATTTCATCATTTTGGCATTTGGCATTTTGACATTCCTATGATGAAGTGTCTCGACACTCCAAGTCACGATCCCCGAAATCGAGCATGGTTGTACTAGCTCCTTCCTCCATCTTCCATAGATGTGACCACTGGTTGTGACCACAGCCTTATTCAAAAATGTATTTTGCACTTTCACATTTCAGGGATTCCTTGATGAGTCGTCTCGACTCTCCATGTCACGAGATCTGAAATAGAGCTTGGCTTCTATAGCTCTGCTCTCCAACTCTTGACAATGTGACCACGAGATATGACCACTCTCCAATCAAACAAGCACTTCGCTCTCCAGATCAATGGTCCATGATCCGTGGTGATTGGACGGATATCCTCTGCCCTAGTACTTCAGCCTTCGGGACTTTGGGGGAGTGATGAAGCTAAATCTCCTGAAGCAAAACTCCCGGAGTGAGGTCACTCTTGCATCACTCGATGACATATCGTGACCAGAGTGTCTGCCACATGTCCCTCAGAATTGTGATTTCCAGTGGCCTGAAATGCCAAATCAACTTGACACTTACCGTTGTTTGATCGTGCCACGTGTCAATACTGACATAGTCTTCCACCTATCCTTTCTGCCATGGTCTTCCACATTCACCTCCTGGATCTGATTGTCCAGATTTGTCCTTGATCCAATGGCTAGGATTATTTCACAAATTCACAAGCCTTCATTGTCCCTGATTCGAGATTTCAACATTTCTCATTTCGCAACTTCGGGACTCCTGTGATGAAGAGTCTTGACTCTTGACTCCTCCAACTCCCAGTATCAGAAACTCTGAAATGGAGTCTTTGTTGATGTGCATGTTTCGAGATTTCAACATTTCGCATTTCGCAACTTCGGGACTCCTGTGATGAAAAGTCTTAACTCTTGACTCCTCCAACTCCCGGTATCTGAAACTCCGAAATGGAGTTTACACTTCTGATCTTTCCATGCCATCATCGTTGTTGATCTTCCTTGCATACCTATTTTCCATTGTTGTCTCCCAACTGTAAACCTGCCAATGTCACTACTATTCTTTCCTGTAACCATACCTTCATCGTTTTTGTTCTTTCCATCAATAATTGTAAGCATTCTATCATTGTTGTTGTTCTTGCCTGTAGACATGCCATCATTGTTGTTGTTCTTGACATCAATGACAAGCACGCTCTTCTTGTAAACATGCCAACAACCTTTCCTCCCAACCTTATGCCATACTGCAAAGTGCATTCCTACAGTGCACCACCCCCATTCCAAGTCGTGATACCACAAGGGGAATGATTCAATTGGTTCCCAAACTTAAGATAACCCTAGAAGGTTAATCTTCTTCCTCCTCTAACAACAACACAATTTTCCCCCTTCCCACTGAGATTAGGGTCTCTACAAGTTTATGAGGTGGTTTCTCAACCAGATTTCCTATGCAAAAGGGATTCCCTTCTCTTCTATACATTCCCTCAGTGACCTCCCCTTACTTGTGTCAGTTTATATCTAGTAAGAACCAAGTTGTAACCTATTATTGCTCCAATATGGATCCAGGTCTTCTCTACTTCAGGGTGATCAATATTAAATTGGACGAGCTTCCTATTGTATTCAAGAAAACCTCTCTCTTCCCTTTAACACATTCTCATGAACACCTTTTTCTCTACGAGTCTACTTCTCATCGCTTCTTTCTCAAGTTCTTACACTCCTTGAGCACCTTCGTATTCTATTTTTAGATGCCAACCTCTTGGTGTATAACAATTGTAACTCTCTCGTCTTTTGTCTCTACTTGTCTCTTGGTGGTCCATTTCTTTTGTGTCTAGTATGTTTTCTCTGGTGGTGTTTTTCACCTTGGGTCTCTTCCTCGATGAATATCCTTAGGATTCTTATGGCTTCGTACAGATGTAACCTACAATTTGTGGTTCCCATTCTGAAGGAGAATTATGTGGTGTCCCACTTTCAAGTCACTCAATTTCTCCTTTCTTCCCTCAAGAGACCAATCCATCAACAACCATTAATTGTTTCAACCACTTCCTTGGCCTTAGATAGATGGTCACATGGCTCCATTCATATTTGGTACACTGGAAGGTGTAAGATCATGCTTAGCAAGCATAAATTAGATGATTAAACAAGCTTCAATTTTTCTCCATAAAACATCCCATTTCCACTTCACCCAATCACTCAATCAATCTTTGCTTCATCAATTTCCACTTATGTATCATGACCAATACATTCAAGGTTGTTCCCTCTCAGTTAGTAGTTTGGTTTCTTTTATTAATCAAAACATTATTAGATGCTTCATGATTACATCATATGGATTTTTAAGCATAATTACAGTCTTAGGGGAAAATAGGGTGTTATAGATTCAGTGGAAGTGGAGTGGTCCATACTGGAGAAAACTATGAAGACATGCTCATGCAACCAATATTGTTAGAGAAGTTGTGGTTGTGTTTGGATTTTCTAGGCTTGCAGAAAAGGTGATGATCATTTTTTTGGGGCGAGATATCAGGAAAATTGTTGTCAAGGTGGAGATTGTTGGACGGTGACAATGGATCTAGGAAGTTACATTTCAGTTTCTCCCCCTTTAGATGTGGTTGTGGTTGTTGGCACTTCATATCCATGATTTGATTGTTTTTGTTTTGTTTAAATGAGAGGCTTGTGAGGTGTTGTGTGTATTTGTATTGTAAACCTAGTTCTTCACTAATTTTGACTGAGAGCAATAAAGATATTTTTCCCCCAATTCATGTATTTGTTGTTTGTTTTCCATTGTTTGTTCTATTATTAATTCTCTGTTCAATATTTTGTTGTTTGTTTTTCGTTGTTTTTTCTATTATATTCTCTATTTGTAGGACATATATCCTTTGTTTGCAGATCGAGGTTCAACATAACAAAATCAAACCAACTCTAAAGTAAGAATTAATTCTAACAAGTAATGTAATAAAAAACTAAAAAACTATGTAATGTAATAAATAACTAAAAGACTAAGTAATACATTATTAATGAATTTTTATCATATTCATTCAAAGTTTCAAAGTTAACATATATTTGAAGGGATTTATGAATGTAATAGAAATACCCACTCTTACTTGAATGGAAATGATCCAGGTGGATATTAGTGGCCACCCACTTATTCCAACTGGCTCCTCTTGCCAGTTTTTATTTCAGCACGTTCTTTTATACTTCTTGTAATTGTTGGATCTACACTTCTGGGGCTATTTAAATCCCTACACATCTTCCAAGCGAAGACTAGTGGCCACCCACCTAGTCCAAATGTCTCATTTCAAAGTTTTCATGTCAACACATCTTTTTCTACTTCTAGGGTCATTTTAGGGTCGTAAACAATGTTTTTTTGGCGTGCCACAATTAAATTATAGACGAAGATAGATTTTGATGGCATAATGTGTAGTTCTCGAAAATACCTTTGTAATGGGCTATCACGTGCCTAAAACAAAGACCGTATGAAAAATTAATGACCCCAGGAATTTAATGTACTAACTTACCCAAATGGGGCCCACATGACTTTTGGCGTTTCATCTCCTAGGGTAAGGTTTTTGGATGTCTAGGGTTTTGGAATTCATGTTTATCATAAAAATTCTTCCAGAGCCTCATTGTAATCATCTTCTTGAGAATGAGCATAGCCGTCACATCTCTTCTCAGAGATAAAGCTACCACCATTCTAGCGAGTCTTGCACTCTGTATTTTTACAGTCTCTTTACAATTATTTCATTAATAGAAATCAAGTATTAATGAATTTATCTGTATCTAGAAATTTTCATGAGTATTTCATTGTTATTTCTTTTCTTTCATTTTGTTTCGAAAATAATCTAGATCAGTGGTATCAGAGCAGGTTGCTCTTGATCATTTTTCAAGGCATGTCCCCGACAAGGTCTGAGTATAGCCAGTTGGGTCTCGATATTGTCTGTCTTGAGGAAAATCACTCTCACACGCCCAAGAAACCCTCGATGATGACATAAAAGAAAAACGGTGTAGCAGAAGATTCTATTAACCTGTTTCTTGAGCAAGCTCTCAGGGGACAGAGGATGAAATGATGGATAATTTTGCACACATCCTTCAACACGTGCCAATAGAAACAAACACATCTTCATCAAGAGACCATTTTGGAGGAACCTCTCCCTTCAAGGTATAAGTTAATTCTGATATTCCCATATTTGAAGGTTAGATACATGCGTATGCCCTAAAAAAATGGTTAAATCTATTAGAAGGTTATTTCTTTGTTCAAAATTTTTCTGACAGGGAAAATATCACCTTCACACTCCTCAAGGATCTCCCCCATTTCAAACATTAGTGGGAAACTTACTGGGAGAAAATTTCCACAAAGGAATTTGGAATATATGGGGTCGAGCCCACTTGAGATTTTTTTTTGGATGTGGTCAAGGAAGAGTAATATCTTGTTGACAACTATGAACACCAGTACATGACATGAACCATACTACGGAAAGAGAAGAGCCAAATAGTTCCAAAGTTCACAAATAATTTCCATACCTTACGCACCAAGATGGGCATCAAAGACTCCAAGCGGAATCTGGTTCTGAAATGATGTGGGGCTCTACATAGGTACATCAAAACCGAAATGGATTTCCTAAACATCTCATCATTGGAATATGTTTATCCATATGTTGTCAAAATCGAGAAGAAATTTAGACACCAAAACAAATGGGAATTCGGGTCTGCAAATCTACAACAACAAAAGGATGGTAAGGACAGTCATAATCAACAACCTTTAGACAACTAGTCCAAGACACAGGACAAGAAGGGTAAAAGGAAAGACGAAGAATGACACTGGGAAGTGGTGTGACTTCCACAAAGGCCTATAACACAACACCGATGAATGTCACTTGAAACATTCATTGGTGGTCGAGGTCAAAGACACGGAGTGGAAACATGATTCGAAATCGGATCCAAAAAATATTGAAACCAGATAGACCCTATTTCTACTGTCGCAAACACAACAATTCAACCAGGAGAACTAGTAGATCTTGAAGAGGGGGAGCGCCTCTTCCATTCATAGATGTGGGTGAATGGGACCCTATTGCATTTCATTGTTGATAATGGTTTCCCTAAGAACCTCATCTCAGCTAAGGTCATCAAACAATTGGGGTTGTCGACAACACCACACCTGCAACCATACAACATCGGGTGGCTTCACCAGGGACAAGATCTATGTGTCATCCAATAGTGTCACCTGTCCTATGGAATCCACCCCTTCAAGGATGAGGTAGTGTGTGATGTTTCCCCTCTTGATGTATGTGATGTTGTTTTGGGCCAACCATATATGTGGAAACATCATGATGTCTATAAGTCTAGACCCCATAGTGTCATTATTACTCTTGGTGGTCAACTCTATGGGATACCAGAGGTAGTTCTGACTACTGCTCCACCAAAATAGTGTTGCAAGGTAATATCTCATACTACAAAATTCATCCTCTTCACAGTCTGTTAAAACGATGCACATAAAACCACTATAACCACTTCAGCCTCAACAACTTCTATCTAGCAAAACACATTTCCGAAGAGAAAGAATATCTTGTTTCTTCACCTACAATGGTGCCTACATAATTCCCCATCAAATCCAAAGACAACAGGTTGGTGGAACAGATTCAACCATGCCAGTAATAGGTTTGTGACAGTATTCCACATACCAAGTAGCACAACTTCTCCAACAAGGCACACAACTCACCAAGATTCAGATTTAGAAAACGCTTTCCCCTCTTCCCTGGGAACTCAGCATAATGGAGACCATTTCTTCCTGAGGGGGGAGGACTGATCTAGGTGGATATTGGTGGCCACCCACCTATTCCAATTGGCTCCTCTTATCAGTTTTTAGTTTAGCGCGTTCTTCGACACTTCTTTTTAATTGTGGGTTCTACACTTTTGGGGTTGTCTGAAGCCCTACACATCTTCCAAGTGAATACTAGTGGTCTCCCACCTAATCCAACTGGATTATTTTAGAATTTTTCATGTCAGCACATCTTTTTGTACTTCCAGGGTTGTTTTGGGGCTCTAAACAACTTCTTTTGGAGTGCCATAGTCAAACTATAAACAAAATTATAGTTTGATGAAATAATACATAGTTCTTGAAAATACCTTTCCAACGAACTATCACACGCCTAAAACAAAGATTGTATGAAAAAGTTACGACCTCGAGAATTTAATGTACTAACTTACCCAAATGGTGCCCACATGACTTTTGGTGTTTTATCTCTTAGGGTTAGGTTTTTGGATGTCTAGGGTTTTGGCATTCATGTTTATTATAAAAAAAGGCTTTTAGAGCCTCATTGTAATCATCTTCTTGTGAATGAGCGTAGCCATCACATCTCTTCTCATAGATAAATATGCCACCATTCTAGCGAGTCCTGCACTATTTATTTTTACAGTCTCTTTACAATTCTTTCATTAAATTATTTAATAGAAATCAAGTATTGTTTTATTTCTCTATTTCTGGAAATTTTCATGAGTATTTCATTGTAATTTCTTTGCTTTCATTTCATTTTGAAAATGATCCGGATCAATGGTATCAGAGCAGGATGCTCTTGATCATTTTTCAACGCATATCCCCGATAAGGTTCGAGTATATCTAGTTGGGTCTCAAGCTTATCTCTCTTGAGGACAATCACTCTCACATTCCCATGAAACCCTCGATGGCGGCAGAAAAGAAAAATGACGGAGCATAAGATTTTATTAACATGTTTCTTGAGCAATCTCTTGCATGACAGAGAGACAAAATGATGGAGAATTTTTCACACATCATTTAATGCATGTCGATAACAATAGGCGCATCTTCATCGAGTGACCATTTTGGAGGAACCTCTCCCTTCAAGGTACAAGTTAATTTTGATATTCCCATATTTGAAGGTTAGATAGATGTGGATGCCCTAGAAAAATGGTTAAATATATTAGAAGTGTACAGGCCTTGTTCAAAAAAAATTCGATAGGGAAAATATCACCTTCACACACCTCAAGGATCTCCCGCATGTCAAACATTGGTGGGAAACTTACTAGGAGCAAAGTTCCACAGAGGAATTGGCAATATATGGGGTCAATCCCACTTGGAAATTTTTTGTGGATGCGTTCAAGGAACAATACTATCATATTGATAACTATGAACACCAATACATGAGATGGACCACACTGTGGTAAGAGAAATGCCAAACATTGTCGGAGTTCACAAATACTTTCCATACCTTACGCACCAAGATGGTGTCAAAGACTCTAAGAGAAATCTATCTTTGAAATACCATGGGGCTCTACATAGTTACATCCAAACCAAAATGGATTTCATAAACATCTCATCATTGGGAGTTGCCTATCGATATATTGTCAAAATCGAGCAGAAATTTAGACACCTAAACAAATGGGGATTCGGGTCTGCAAATTTGCAACAACCAAAGAATGGTAAAGATGGCCCTAACCAATAGCCTCTAGACAACCAATCCAAGACACATGACAAGAATGGTAAAGGAAAGACAAAGAATGACACTGGGAAGTGGTGTGACTTCCACAAAATCCCCTATCACAACACCGATGAATGTTGCTCGAAACAATCATTGGTGGTTGAGGTCAAAGACACAGAGTCGAACCCTGATTCAGAATCTGATCCAAAAAATATTGAAACCAGACAGATCATCGACGTAGACCCCATTGCTATTGTCACGACCGCAACAAGTCAACTAGAAGAACCAATAGATCCTGAAGAGGGGGAGCGTATCTTCCCTTCACGTATGTGGGTGAAGGGGACCCTATTGCATTTCATTGTTGATAACGACAACCAGAAGAACCTCAACTCAGCTAAAGTTGTCAAACAATTGGGGTTGTCAACAACACCACACCCGCAACCATACAACATCGGGTGGTTTCACCAAGGACGAGATCTCCATGTCATCCAGCAATGCCGCATGTGCTATGGCATCCATCCCTTCAAGGATGAGGTACTGTGTGATGCTTCCCCTCTTGATGTCTATGATGTTGTTTTGGGCCAACCATATAAGTGGAAACGTCATGTTGTCTATGAGTCTATACCCCATAGTGTAATTATTACTATGGACGATCAACTCTATGGGATACCAAAGGTAGTTCTGACTACTGCTCCACCAAAATATTTCTGCAAGGTAATCTCTCATACTTCGAAATTCATCCTCTTCATAGTATGTTCAAAGGATGCACAAGAATCCACTACAACCACTACAGCCTCCACACCTTCTATCCAACAAAAACAAGTTGTTGAAGAGAAACAAGATATTGTTTCTTCACCTACAATGGGGCCTACATAATGCCCCGTCAAATCTAGAGACAACAGGTTGGTCGAACAGATTCAACTCCGCCAGCAACAAGTTTGTGACAGTCTTCCATAGACCAAGCAACACAACTTCTCCAATAAGGCACACAACTCACCAAGTTTCATATTCGAAAAATGCTTTCCCCTCTTCGCTAGGCACTCAATGCAATAAAGACCATTGCTTCCTAAGGGGGGGGGATTGATCCAGGAGGATATTGGTGGCCACCCACCTATTTCAACTAACTCCTCTTGTCAGTTTTTAGTTAAGGGTGTTCTTCTGTACTTCTTTGTAATTGTGGGTTTTAAACTTCTGGGGTTGTATGAAGCCCTACACATCTTCCAGGTGGATATTGGTGGCCGCCCACCTAATCCAACTGACTTATTTTGGAATTTTGCATGTTAGCACATCGTTTTGTACTTCTAGGGCCATTTTGGGGCCCTAAACAATTTTTTTTGGCATGACATAGTCAAACTATAGACGAAGTTAGAATTTGACAACATAATGCGTAGTTCTCGAAAAGACCTGTCCAATGGGCGATCATGTGCCTAAAACAGAGATCGTATGCAAAAGTTACAACCCCGGGAAGTTAATGTACTAACTTACCCAAACGGGGTCCACATGACTTTTGGTGTTTCATCTCCTAGGGTTAAGTTTTTGGATGTATAAGGTTTTGACATTCATGTTTATCATTAAAAGGCTTTTAGAGCCTCATTGTAATCATTTTTTTGCGAATGAGCGTAGCCATCACATCTCTTCTTAGAGATAAATATGTCACCATTCTAGCGAGTCTTGCACTGTATTTTTACAATCTCTTTACAATTCTTTCATTAATAGAAATCAAGTATTGTTGTATTTCTCTTCTTCTAACAATTTTCATGAGTATTTCATTATAATTTCTTTACTTTTATTTTGTTCCAAAAATCATCTAGATCACGAAAACTATCCTCTATGCCATTAATTAAAACTCTCATCAGATAGCATTAAACTCCCATGGTATTCCTTAATGTGCCCTACAATTCCATGTCATGCAATGAGAAGCCTTACAATTCCCCACCAACAAAGGAAAATAAATTAATTCATGCTTTAGAAATTTAAAAATAAAAACAAATTATTATAACAATATAGTAAGTCTAAGAAAATTAAGAAAGGAGAAACTAGATATCCCTATTACATGAGTTGTATTCTACTCTATAGTCTTGGTGAGGGCCCACTTCCCTTGTTTTACCAATGGTTTTCTTAAAACGCTTGTAGTTGGATAATCATAACCTTTGATTTGATTGAGATGAAAGGACTACGACCCCCCTTTTTGGTGTAATGGTGAGTTTTGCATCAGATTCTCTCTATCCACATGTTTTTAGATTGAGTTAACGTACATTTTGTAACACAACACTCTTAGTCTTAGATTTACTTGGATTCTCTCTACTATTGTCTCACCTATTAAAGGTTTTTCTCTTGCTGGTATATTTTTCTTTTTGTTATTTTTTAATTTTTAATTTTTAATTTTTAATTTTTTTTATCTTTTATTTTTTAATTTTTTTAATTTTAATTTTTTTTTTTATCTTTATCTTTATTGTTGTATTGTATTTATATAGCTTTTATCTTACAATGCTTCTTCCTTGCTTTCATTTAATATTCACATTTCATTTCATTATCTAAAAAAACTTAATATAACATGTGAGTAGGAAATACACCGTTTTAAAAAGCACATACCTAATTTTTTTTAATTTAATTTCATTGCATTTATTTTGATATGTATTATTTATATAATACTGAATGGGTTAATGGTTTACTTATTTGAATACTTGTGTAAAGATAACAATTACAAATACATATGAAAGATCTACACACTCTTTCCTTTTGCTACTAGTTCTATTTTTATATTTTATAAATAATTATGGATTTGCCAATATAGGTAAGGTAAATAAATACTAGAGTTCTTTTTTAATTTTTCTTAACATTCTTAAAAATAAATGATTTTTAATTATTTTTGAAAAAAATAACATCATGTTTGTTTTTAGTTATTTTTCAAACAAATTTAGATAATATTTGTGTTTAATTATTTTTAACCAAAATGATTTGTTATTTTTTATAAAATAAAATAAAATAAAAGTAATAATAAAAATTAAAGTATTCATGTTATTATAATAGATAAAATCAATAATATCATAACCATAAACATAAATAATACCATAACCCTATATAACAAAACCTTTCACAACCAATAATACTACAAAATATTAAACATAGTACTCTAAGACAAACATCAATGCCAAAACGTTTTTAGTTTAACCCTATTAACTTATTTTTATGAAAGACTTATCTTTTTTTAAACCTTTATCTAGTTTAGCTACTTATTTATTTATTTTAATTTTTATAAAAAATCAAGTTAAAAATTGTTGAAACTCTAAATTTTAGTGACTTCTTATAAGATGCTAAATTTATTTATGCATTCAAAAATACAATTTAAACAACAAAAAATGGTTATTTCATCAAAATCTGCTTCACTTAATTCTGGTGAAAAAATTCAAAACATCTAATATTTAAACAAAACCAGTTCAAAAATACAATTTAAACAATAGAAAATTACAATTTTAAAGAGATTTTTATTACTACAATGCATTTAAATAACAAAAAAAATCACAATTTCGCCAAAATTTATATTACTGCAAATTGCAGTGGAAAAAAAAAAAAAAAAAACTCTACAAATTGGCCAAATTCATATCAGAATCGGTTGAGCGAGACCATTCATGCCTTAAGCTCGTCGAAGGAACGTCCCACTTTCACTCCCACACGAAAATGCGGAAGTTTAGAAATCACGTTAGAGTAAGACAGACGGAGAAAGTTGGCAAAACGCCCATCGATTTGCGCCGTTCAAAACCCTACAGCCGTTAAAAACCCTACAGAAATATGAAGTTTTTGGCCGTCTGAAAGGGGTGAGGTATCACTTTAGATTTGTCTACGGAATTGTCGCCTGTCATGATGAGGCCGCAAAAGAAAGAAGTGTCATGGCAACCCTGCTCTTGGGGAATGCTCCAAAATGTTGCTTTCCAATCTACAGTCCACTGAATTCTCCATCAAACAATGTAAGGGCCGCAGTAGAAATCTCACCATCAATGGCTGTGCAGCTCTTGATGGAAGAATTCCACTAGACATCTCACCATCAATCGCTACTGCTTATAATGGCTGTGCCCAGTAGACATCTCACCATCAATGGCTGTGCCCACATNCACACGAAAATGCGGAAGTTTAGAAATCACGTTAGAGTAAGACAGACGGAGAAAGTTGGCAAAACGCCCATCGATTTGCGCCGTTCAAAACCCTACAGCCGTTAAAAACCCTACAGAAATATGAAGTTTTTGGCCGTCTGAAAGGGGTGAGGTATCACTTTAGATTTGTCTACGGAATTGTCGCCTGTCATGATGAGGCCGCAAAAGAAAGAAGTGTCATGGCAACCCTGCTCTTGGGGAATGCTCCAAAATGTTGCTTTCCAATCTACAGTCCACTGAATTCTCCATCAAACAATGTAAGGGCCGCAGTAGAAATCTCACCATCAATGGCTGTGCAGCTCTTGATGGAAGAATTCCACTAGACATCTCACCATCAATCGCTACTGCTTATAATGGCTGTGCCCAGTAGACATCTCACCATCAATGGCTGTGCCCACATMTTTGGCTTCTACTGCTCATAATATCTTCYTCTGCCAGAAAACTCGAGGTAAAGTGAATTGATAAGAACTTCCTTCCAGCTTGTAAGTGGGAAGTATCCCATGCTATAGCTGTGGGTGGGACACTATTGATATCAGTATCAGTCACAGTGTTTATAGATTGCTGGCAGCTTTGTCCAGACAAATCCGAGAATCGCATCTGTGATCTGAAATGTATACACAACTATGATTTTAGATTTTCATCATAAAACTCTGTTCAAAATATAAACCATTGATTTGCGTAGTTTCTCACATCATTCACATTCTTAAAACAGCATTTGGTAATTGAACGTACTTGTTGGTAGTTACAATGATGGCTTCACATTCTAGTGGCAGCCTTGGAGAATAGAATGAGCGAAGAAGATGGAATGGATGTTGACATGGCTTATATATGCCAATAGTTAGCTTGAAATATTTGTGTTTTTATTTACATTGCAAAACACACTATAGTAATATTTATTAGTTTGCTTAGGATTCAATTTTATGATTGTATATATATATTTTTTTATGATTTAGGAGTCAAATAAGGGTATTATATTCTTCTTGATCCGGATTTTATGAGCAGAACGAAATGACTACACATTATTAGTATAGGTGCTTAACACAAAATAACAGAAATACAGTAAAACTGGTTTTTTATTTAATAAGGAAATAAGTAGAAGCTATAAAATGCAGCGTAAACAAGCTTGCTAGAATGGTAGCCGCTTATCTCTCAGAAGAGATGTGACGATTGCGCTCATTCGCCAGAAGATTATTACAATGAGGCTCTGAAGGTCTTTTTACAATAAACAAGAATGTCAAAAACCCTAAACATCCAAAAACCTAACCCTAGGAGGTGAAGCTCCAAAAGTCATGTGGGCCCTGTTTGGGTAAGTTAGTACATCAAATTTCTGGAGTCGTAACTTTTGCATACGATCTCCGTTCTAGGCGTATGATAGCCCGATGGAAAGGTATAGTTGAGGAGATTCAGTTTGAGGGATCAATCATGCTTCAGATATCATTGAGAATCTCTATCCCGAAAAAACTTCATTTAGGCTTTCAAAATGGCCCTGAAAGTTAAAACTGTTAAAAATAGTAAACTATCAAAATTGCTAGAAAACTATTTTGAGCCAGTTGGAAAAGGTGGGTGGCCACCAATATCCACCTGGATCAATCCTCCCTCCTTAGGAAGCAATGGTCTCCATTGTGTTGATTTCCCCCATCAGATGAGGAAATTTATGTTGAATTTGGCCCCGGGTGAGCCACTTGCCTTGGTGCAGGAGTTTCCCTACTTTGACGACTCGATAAAGCTAGATCATTCGATGCTGAGTACCCTTGATCTATGTGTCCACAATTTGATCACTGGATGCCTGTTGTATGCAATTGGGGTTGAGATATGTTGGTGTTAGTTGATCTGCTACATCTGAGGTGTCCAATAATGGTGGGAAATAAGGGCAAAGGAGACCCACATTGAACACTGGGTGCAGACTAAGGAAAGGAGGAATGTTGAGCTCAAAAGAACTATCCCCCATGGCCTTGGTGATGGTGTACAGCCCATAACGGAGTGGACGAAGCTTTTGATGGGGTCCTATAAGGCGTTCTTTCTGCAAGTGCAACCAAACTTTGTCACCCACCTCAAACTTATGTGGCACATGATGTTGATCATGGCATTGCTTTTACTTTTCATTGGACTTTTGTAGGATATCGTAAACCTGTTGGTGGATGTGTTGGATCTGCTCAATGAACCGGGTGGCTTTGTCAGCTTCAGCTGGAGCAGGAGATGAGTCAGTCGAGGTAACCGCAAGGGGAAGTACAACATCTATGAGACCCAATGGTTGGAATCCCAACCCAACCTAAAAGGGGTTGTGACCAGTTGTACTATGCAGGGCTCGATTGTAGCTATGTTGGACATAGGGAAGGCTCTCATCCCATGTGCGAGGGTGCTTTGAATTATACATGTGAAGGATATGCATAGTTATTCGATTTACGACCTCGGTTTGGCCATCTGTCTGGGGGNCTTGACCAAAATGTGTTGAGAAATCGACTACCCTGATCTGAGACAATGGTTTATGGGATTCCAAAATGTACCTAGACTCGTTCAAACAAGATCTTGGCAGCGGCCTCTGCTGTGATGTTCTCCTTGTAGGCAACTAGAATCACCATCTTAGAAAAATGATCAACAACCACAAAACACATTCATTTCCTCACTTGGTGGACGGGAGGCCCGACATGTAGTCCATTGAAATGGATTCCCATGCCCTGTCAAGAGTAGGAAGAGGGGTGTACAGGCCTTGTTTCTTAGTGGTCGGTTTCGCAATAGCACAGGTAGTGCAGGACTTGATATACTTGCTGACCTCATGTCGAAGTTTCGTCCAATAGAAATTTTTTTGTAGCATCACCACTGTCTTTTCAATGCTGAAGTGTCTTGCCACCCAGCTGTAGTGGGATTACCAGATCAGCTTCGCTCGTTCGCTTGATGGAACACATATATGGCCCAGACGACACAACAACCCATCCTAAAGAGGGAAATTATCGGCAACTACGTTTGTACCCAACATTTGGTAGGTGGTGGGGAAGTCTGGTTCTGTCTCATAGAGTTGGGGCCATCCAGAGGTCTTATGGTCACAAGAGTCTAGCACCGTGGTGAGTGTCATAAATGGCAGTCTGCTGAGGAAATCAACGACGCGATTGGTGATTCATGTTTTATAATTGATATTGAGGTGGAATTGTTGCAAGTATGTGGACCACTTTTGATAGCGATCATTCTACAATTTTCCTTGTGTCTGCATGAACTGCAGTGGCTTATGATTAGTGTGGATGATTGTCTCCTTCCCAAGAATGTAATGTCCCTACTTGTGGCGAGCTTGCACAATGGAATACATTTATTTTCCATAAGTAGGGTACGTAAGGACAACATCTGATAGTGTCTCACTATGATAGGCCACAGGGTGGCCATGCTGAGTGAGAACGGTGCCCACCACATAGTCTGAAGCATTTGTCTCGATCTCAAAGGGTTATTGCAGGTCTGCTAATGAAAGTACTGGGTCTGAGCACAAGCATTGCTTCAAATCATCGAACGCTTGTTGTTGGGACTGGACCCACACAAATTTCACCTTACCACCAACCCTAGTTATTTGGCTGAGGGCCCATGCAATATGGCAGAATCTCAACACGAACCTGCGGTAGAAATTGGCAAGGCCCAAGAAGATCTGAAGCTCAGTGAGTGTGGTTGGAACTGGCCAGTCACAGATGACTTGGATCTTGGTTGGATCCATATGTACGCTATGTTGATCAACGATGTAGCCCAGGTAATGGACCCTATCCATGCCGAAGGAGCATTTTTCCAAATTCGCATATATCTTGTGTTGTCGTAGGGTGTGCAGAACCTGTTGAATATGTTGCAAGTGGTCGGCCCAAGTCTTGTTGTAAATGAGAATGTCATCCTGATACACCACTACAAAAGTATTGGTGAATGGTCGCAGGATATTGTCCATCATCCTCATGAAAGTGGTTGGAGCATTTGTCAAACCAAAGGGCATGACCAACCATTCAAAAATGCCTTCCTTTGAATTGAATGCAGTTTTCCATACATCGGTTTGTTCTATCGAGACATAGTGGTATCCAGACTTCAGATCAATCTTACTGAAGTATTTGGCCCCCGTGAGTTGATCAAGGAGGTTGTCGATTTGGGGAATCGGGTACCGGTTTCTGACTGTGATTTTATTCAGAGCCCAGTAATCAATGCAGAGTCACAAGATTCCATATTTCTTTTGTACCAACATGATTGGGTTCCCACAAGGTGATGAGATGAAATGGATGTGCCCCTTGTGGAGCAGTTCTTGGATCTATTTATTAATATCCTCATTCTCTGACATAGAGCTGCAATAGACTGACTCATTGGGCAATGGTGCACTGGGGTCAGATCCATGGGGTGCTTGACCTGGCAGTGCAGAGGTACCCCAGTAGGTGAGGAGAATATATCTGAGTATTCTTCCATGACCTTATCTACTTTCTTGTGCTGTGTGGAGAGGTCGGCCGCAGAGACCCTGGATGTGGCTGTGATCTTTTTCTTATTCTGAGAGTGAATCACAAAGAAGACAAACTTTCCCATCTGAGAGATGACCTTCCTGCATTGCTTAGCAGAGATCAAGGAAATAGCACTAGGTGGGACTTCCTCGGGTATCTTGTACAATTTCCTGTTCAAAGTAATAATAACACTACGAGGCCTAGACTCATATACAACATGACATTTTCATAAATAAGGTTGGCCCAAAATAACATCACAAACTTCGAGAGGAGAAACATCACACAATACCTCATCTTTGAAGGGATTGATGTTGTATGACAGTCGACACTATTGGCTAATGCGGAGATCACTTTCTTAGTGGAGCCATCCAATGGTGTAGAGTTGTAGGTGTGTCGTTGTTGGCAGGGCCAACCTCTTGAGGACCTCTACTGAGATAAGGTTCTTTTGGATACCACTATCAATGATGAAGTGTAGTGGGGTACCTTTTATCCACATTTTTTGTTAAGAACCTCAATAGATCTACAAATATAATCACCACAAATACTGAATACACAATAGATCCACAAAGCAATATATAAGAAACCACACTATATTATTACCAAACCCTTGAGGTAGAGAAACACAATACAATGGATCCTATTATGGAAGGGATCCTCTCCTGTTCACTTGCCTCTTCGAGGGGGCTTCCTCCTAATGAGATTCAACTCACAATACAATATTTCTCTTCATATCCAATTACATTGCTTGAACCCCTTTATATAGTACTACCATCACCTAAGAACATTCTAGAGGAGGAATCTTCTAGAAGTAGAACATTTTAAGAATTCCTCTTACATTTATTATATATAATTACCCATTTATTATATCTAACTACCATAGTGGGCCTTATTTAATAATATAGTGGACCTAGTCCACCTTACATTGAATGACCTCCACTATTATC